>JAPMOR010062892.1:245934-260104 GCA_026543865.1 Argiope aurantia | reverse complement strand
ATTATTTTCTAAGGATTAAAGGTTTGTATTGAAATGTATCTTTTTTTTATTGTTTTTTACTGTGGGTAAATATTTTTGTTACTGTGGGTTCTTCAGTCTAATATATAGGGTGTCCCAAAAATTGGAACAATATTTATTTCTCTAAACATTGCATTTAGACATACATTTCCAATTTCAAAGTTGCATTAAATAAAGTAGACAATAGTATGAAAATATTTTAGCTTCCGTCTAGACTGATGATAAAATATTAAAATTTTCGTACTTCTCTCATAATGTAAAAGTGTTCCATTCCTTACATTCATCTACGCATATGCGAAATTTTATACTTCTATAAAATTGGAAGCGGTGTATTTATTTCTAAGTTTGCAGGGTTTATTGTAAATTTAGATCTAGACATTTATTTTAGAAATATACATTTATTCAATATATTAAAAATTGCTGCATGAAAAAAAATACCAAGTAATATATCATTAAATCATAACGATTTTTCACAAAATTCGTATCAATATTGTTACAGTATTTAAGAAATAAACACATGTCCCACCTTGGAGACACCCTGTGTATGCATGTGTTAAATAAAAAATATAAACTACACATGTTTTTTATACAGCAGACATATATGGATCTTTTCATATACATATACTCTATAATTGTCCAATATAAATAAAGCAACCGGTATCTTACATCATTTTTATTTAGACTGACAAGACACTCTGCGCGACAAATAATTCTATTGCACGGGTTTTCGATTTTTTAAAACTTTTTTTTTGATAGACCGTCCAATTTTAATAAAATGATGGCCCATTGTTTTTATATATTAATGATACCAGATCCCACATATTTATTTTCAATGGCCTGATAAATTAAAAAAAGTGGAGAATAAAAATATGTAACAGTTTTTTTAATTGAATGATTTAAATAGTACAGTAAAACAATACTTGTGGTGTTCTTTCAATCTTTTGTTCTTTTTAATCAGAAAACTCCCCCAATTTAAGGTTCACTTTGAAACTATTGTTTGTTGTACTCCCGATAATATTCTATGAAGAGCAAAAGAAAAAAAATCAGCCGATTGTTATCAATTTGTTTTATCACTTTTAACAACGGCGTTAAGCACGTTTGATTAAGAAATTTTCTGAAGCCGAACGGAGCTTGAATTTTTACAAACAATCTATTTTAACTTCAATGGAAAATTAACTGTTTCAACGGCAAATTTACGTATTTGAAGCCTTAATCAGTGCACATTATGAGGCCCCATCTTGATGCTATACTCAATTTAATTACAAATTTCCACATATTTTTTTAATATATGAAATGATTTATTTTAGTCATTTTATGAAAATATTTTCCTTTTTATTTATTTATGATACCATATTGCTAGCACCCATATTTCTGCTCAATAATATTGAAGTAATTATTCGGTATTTATAAAAATTCTAACAATGAAATGAAACGTAAGACCCAATTATATTTAATAAATTGATAATATTATCCTTATATTTCCTGATTCATAGGATTTGTATTTTTTTTTTGTCCTTATTTATCTGGGAAATGGGAAAATAAAATTTCGTAATCGATCTGATTGCAGCTCCCACTCAGCTTAGTGACTCTAGGCAGTTGCCTAGTTTACCTAGTCATAAATCCGCCACTACTCTGATTCCTAAATGAGTCAAAATTTTCGCAGATTATACTTGGGGAAAATACTGCAATTTTATCGTAACGAATATCTTAGAAATCTGATAGTACCGCCATCGGATCAGATTTTCGCACAAAACTTTTTCTAATTATATGCAGAAGAAAAATATAAAAATATATTTTTATGAATACAGTGTAATCATATCTCTTTGAATAAACATGTGCAGTATTTAAAAATATCTGCAATATTGAATTTTTAGTGAAAACTCTTCTATAAGTTTAGCTTCACAAATGATTAATAATTTAATTTCCCACATTTTTTGTTTTGTTTTCTGTTTTAGTATACTATAAAGTAGATATTCAGTAAATATTTTTATTGCATTATTGTTAAAGAACAAATCGGCATAATCGTCTGATTCTTTCGGCAATAATCGCCAAGTTGACACTAACTTGGCGATTATTTTTTGATTTTTTTTACTTTCTTGTATATGATAAATAAAAGTTTGATTAATTTACTACCAAATATTTTTACCAGCTGACAGATCATCAGATATATTTATTTTTTTATTCAATCGGGATATAAAGATTTAAACACTAAAATTCAATCTATTTACTATATCAGAGCATTTAATGCATGCATTATATATACTTTATTGTATGTACTGTAAACAAAAATGCAATTTAAAATTACGTTTTAATTTGAGATTTAATTTTTTGTAATTATAAGTGCAGATTGTAAGTCAAAAAGAGGAACTTAGAGAAATTATCCTAATTGTCAAAAAATTCGACTTCTAGATTGTGATGGACTTTGATAATTTGCGTTGAATTTTGATTGTGGTGAATTTAGAAACCTTTCTGTATTTGAAAGAATTATTTTGAATCATATCTTTGCACGTAATAACTCAACAGCTGAATTAAATTTTGTTCGTGATCTTTATACTAAAATTAGAGATTTTCATCAAGTTTTGGACCGAATATTTATACGGAAAAGAAACTCTCAAAATACATATTTATGCCTTCACTATAATGCGATATCAAATAGGCAAGTGCTTTACATTACGCGAAAATCTGAAGAAGAACTATCTCAGTGTTTTAGCTTAAATCTCATCTTTAAATAATATAACTTTCCTTTGCATTCGCTCCTGAAATAATAATTTTTATTGTGTCCTTTACTTTAACCCTTTCCTTTCTGTTAGTTAGGATCACATGATACGAAGCGGGGGGAGGGATTTAGGATTCACATTTATTTCTCATTTCCAATTTTTAAAAAATCCACAAAATTTCAATGACAAAGATAATGTCATTAATAGATATAAAACTCTTTTTAATGTTTCTAATAAATATTGATAATTGCCATTATTAAATTATAGGACTAATAGTTAAATATGTCATGAAACCTTGTTTTATAATAAATCAACACTTTATGTGATTATCAGAATAATTTTACTCTACAATCTACTTATCCTTCCAAATTAGTACGGATAATCAAAGCTTTATTTTAACGAGAAAAACGAATAAAGATGACGTCACTACTAACCTGTGTCTTGCGCATGCACACTGAATACGATGCAAAACAGGACGAAAATGCAAGAGATTCTGTTGAACCGAGCCTCCATTTTCGTAGCCTGAAATCTGAGAAAAAAAATGCACTTCAATTTATGTCCAAAATTGTATTAAAAATCATCTGGTATATTATTTGGCAAAATCAAACAGATTGAAAATTTTAAGAAATTAATAAATATAAAATAAATAAATATAAAAGTGTAGATTTGTATTGAAAGAGATTTAAAATTCTTTATATTGGGTTAGATGCTTTATTATGATATATTTTAATATTTTAGTCCACAACTTTTAGAACAGTTTCATTAAATCTGTGCTGATTGCTTACGATGAAGTGTTAGTTATTCATAAAGTATATTTTTAATTTAATGTACAAAAATTTTAATCCAATTTCCATATCTTTTTATGAAGTTCTGTATAGTTTTAATAGAATTTTAACGATTAAGTTAATTAAAAAATCACAATAAAACAATTTTTTCCCCAAATTATTGAATTTCGTTAATTAATCATAAAACTTTTTTAACCTAAAATGATTCTAGATTATGTACAAAGTATCCCAATTGTGGCCATATCGCTAATTTTTTAAATCTCTTTCTTGTGGCTAAAACTGAACGAGTTATGAAACTTTGAATATCATTTTTTTAGACAATCTTAGACTATTTCAAATGTAGTCTTGTAGAAAATCCGAGAATCTATGCATGTTGTTTCTTAGAGGCGGACACTGATTGGTCTAAAATAATGTAAAGCAGGTTTCAAGGTTCAATCAATCATGGTCAGAAAAAAAATAGTTTTTTAAAATGTTATAATGTAAAGATTTTTTTTAATTTATTATGACTGATAAAATAGGAGAATTGTATAAAAAAATTCAAGTTTTGCGATTTTTTATTGTTAATTAGGGAAATAATCAACTCAACGGAAATAATCCTTTACGTCATTTAAGGCCTTTCGCAATTTATATTATTGAAAAATTTGAAAATAATTTTTTAATTAATTAATTTTAAAACTTTAATAATCAAAACGGGGACTTAAAAAAACGCTTCATTTTTCAAAATGGCATTCCATTTGTTTTTAGGGGAAACCACATTCAATATAATGACAACTTTTTTAGAATTTACGTGATGAAAAAAATTGTGATGTCAGAAGTGGTTTTGAACGTTTTTTAATTACTTCTAAAGAAATCCAAATTTTTAATTGCATAGTAATTACATGCTTATTAAAATTAAAATAATTATTTGCCATGCATATTAAATGAAACAAAATATTTGAATATGTAAAATCCAGCAAAAAAAAAAAAAAAATGTATTTTTTTCTACCTTAAAGTTACGCCATCTGTACTTCAAATAGTTTTTTTTTTGTGGCAACTTATTTTTATCAGAAAAAAAAAATAATGTTTAATAGTTGTAAATTCGTAATGCAGTTCGTAATGCATTTGTTCTATAAAAAATGAAGCAATCAGCCGTCACTTATTTCGTTCTCAGTTTCACAGAGTTAAAAAGTAAATTCAAAATTAATTTCCTTCTAAATCAATATAAAATATCGCTTTAATCGAAACAGGGAAAAGAAGAATTAAAAAATAATTTTATACTCTTTTTGTGATAAAAATAAGAATCTAAATTTTTTCAAGACGCCCATTTAATACATCACCTTATAATAAAAAGGGCACTTATTCGTAAAAATGTTTGTAATAAATTTTGCATCTGCTATTAAAAGTTAATAAAACTCTTTTTTTCCACCACTCCTGGATGGGCAATATAAATTATTTTCAAAAAAATTCGTGATAAAAGAAACTGAGAAATTATGTCAAATTAATTAAAAAAAGAAATTGAAAGTATAATGTCAATTAACAGGTGATAATGTTTTAAAAAACAAACAAATTCTAGAGCTAGCCATTTAATTTACTGTAAATTGAAATTTTTGTATTAAATTTTTTAAAATTTTCAATCCCATTTTTTAAGATTTATAGTAAATATTACTGTAATGATAAGATATTTTTGAAAGGGGCGTATGATGTTATCAGATAATAAATTTATGACAGTTCCTTTTGAAGGAAGATTTATGGTAGGGGGCGTATAAATTTCTAATATATGTCTTGAGAAATTAGCAAGACATAAATATGATTAGAACAAAAATAAAATACCGTCTTTTTGAAGCGTTTCTTTAAAAAAAATGCGTATAAAGCAGCTAAACATTTTTCAAGTAAAATGAAAACATATTTAAAAAGAGTATGTATTTCACTACAATAATCAATTCTACAATTTTTTCTAATTTTATTTTTCTTTCCTGTGGAATTTATGAAACATTAACAATGAAGAAAAATAAAGAAAGAAAAAATTTACTTATTTCATCTTTAAATTAATTAATTCTTTTAAATTTCGAATTAAAAAGCATCTTCCCTTATTATTAAAGAAATTAAAATTTTAACATTGATAAATGTTCTATACTGGTAGAACGAAAAACCAAAAAAAAAAAAATTAACACTAAAAATTAAGAAATATATTTTTTTTGCAGATTTTCTTCGATATTTTTGACAAACTTTGCAGAATTTTTTTTTTAATTTTTAACAAGCATAAAATAATATTCACAGATCATTTTTATAAATATTTTTATTCATAATTTGTCTTTTAGTATTATGAATTAAATCCATATTAAAAAATATATAACATATCTAATCTTCGTTAATTTTTTTAAACATTCATTTGTTCTTGATGAAAAGCTTCCCCCAAATATTCTTTGACATTCCAGATATTTGTAATAAACAAGTAAAATTAAGATATATTTTTGTTACCATAAAAAGCAATATTAAAATCAAAATTAAATAAATATAACAACATCTTTACTGAAAGCAAAATTAATTAATTAAAATTATATTGTCACCAAAAGATTCTGGCAAAGTAATGCAATTAAATACAATTTTAGTTTACAAATAAAAACAATTATATTCAAATTGAATATAGTAAACAATATTTTTATTCAAAACAAAAACTAATGAATTAAAACCATACTCACCACCTCAAAAACAAGAAGACTACGATTTTCAGCTACCTAAATCTCCCAAGTCCCGGATCATGCACTCAAGCTTACAACCAGACCAGGACTAATTTCTGTTATCCCTATGTTCCACCCACCTTGAAAATATCCAGGACTTTGTAACCTGACCCAATTCAAACTATGGAACTATATTGTGTTCAGTCCTAATGCCAGAATATCTTATTAAAAAACGATAAGATAATTCTTCAGAGGGGGTGTGAATTATTTGGAACCGATTGATAAGCCATTCTCTTCTGTAATGAAAATTTCTATTGTGGAAAAAGTTGTATGATGATTTGAGGTTCCAGAGAGAAAGAGATGATAAAGAAACAAAAGATAATTCTGTTCTTTTGATTTCACTAATAGATTAATGGTTTGTTATCAGATAAAAAAAATATTTTAAGAGAAAGCAGGGAGCGACTTTTTTTGTATCAAATATTTCCGGATAAAAAAAAACAAGAGAAAATTAATGACAGTAATAATTCTACACTTCATTCGAAGAGATTCTCGAAAATAACATATTATGGAATATTTATTTAAAATAAAAATGCTACATAATTTAACCATAGAATATAATGATATAAATTTACTTTTTATTGAGATTTTATTACCATTCTAGTATATTAATGCAAATAATTTACGAAAATATTTATTAAATTTCAGATATAATTAAATTTTTAAAGATTCTGGTTTAAAAGGATTGTAAACTTTCTAATTATAACACTTCTATTGCAATAATACTTTTTGTATAACTGTACAGAGATATTTTTTCTTTGTTTTTTTATAACCAAATGTATAACAGAATGCAATTCTAACTGTCAGATATATTGTAATATTTTAGATAATTTTAATGTAATATAATTGTCTAAAATCTGTTTTATTGCAATGAACCATTTGATACTTATTGCGATAATATTATTGCAGTAAATATCTATTTTATTGAAATAAAATTATCTAAAAGTTTACATAATTATTTTATAGCAGTATTAAAAAAAATGCGCGAATTTTGATTTTTTTTCTAAAAAGAGTATTGTTAGTTTTTGTTATAGTGACATTTGGTCATGAATTCTTAGTAAATCATTGAAATAAATAAGGATGAACTGAAAACAAAACAAAACTACATTACACTAAAGAGAACACATTGTTAATTCAATTATTATTATTAATTCAATCCCTTGGGAGAAAATTCTAAAATTATTTTGAAACTATCTTCTAAGTAGGCAAACAAATATATATAAATATCGGTAAAAAATATACTTCGTTTTCATCACTGGGAAATATTTTAATACTTTTGTTTTCAATATGCGGCTAAAGCGTTCACCAGCACAGATTTTTTGTATTTCTATCCACTATAAAAATTCAACTTACAATTTTTTTTCCGAATAATTTTGTAAAACTTTTATTGTTTTAGCAAGTTTACAAACAAAAGTTTATGGGAAATTCTTCCAAAAATATAATTTTAAAGACCAATATTAAATTTTCTGTTCTTTTAATGCAGAGAGGTATGCCCAAACCTATTTTGATAAAATACTCATGTAGCTGCATAAATATTTATGTTTTCATTAAATTATGAAAGTTATTTTACATCTACTAAACAGCTTGAAATTGCTGATACATATTATTAGCGGACATTCTATTTTTTTTAAATTTGCTTTTTTAATAGATTTGTGTGAAGTATAAGAATAAAGAATAATGACAATTGTTATCATTTATTTGAAAATGATGCTCGAGTGTGAAATCTTCAAAATTTTTCACCACTGATTTTATTTCTTGAAAATTTAATTTTTTAATAAGGTAGAGAATATTTGCTCTATTCATCGTTTGAAAAAATAATACTCTCACTTTGAAATTTTCAAGCAAAAATGAAACAAAAAATGTATGCAAAGTTTTAAAAGCATACACATACTATTTGACTGCAGTATAACCCAGAAGCCATTTAATTTATTAAGCCGCTAGTTATTATATTACTTGTATGTACCGTTATGCTTTATCTACAAGGTGAAAAAATTATTACCGCTGGGAAAAATTGATTCAGTAAGAGCGTAGCTAGAATGAATGGCGCCTGGGTAATGATTTATTCATCCTTAGTCATCAACAATAACTTTCCCACCCAATGGTCGATTCCCGTCTTGTGAGACCAGCAGCTGTCTAGGGTTGATGGTGGTCGCAAACAGGTGGATCGAAAAATGTAATTAGTGTAATTCTGAAATAAATAAATTTGTAAAAATTACAAATTCTGTAAATTACAAAATATTCGGATTAAATGTATGCCATTTGAATTTTTAAAACTATTACCAATAAATAAAAGAGTAATTAATGATTTTTAAATAATACATATATTGGGATATTAATCAACCCAGAATTATTTATATTAATAATTAATAATTAATTAATAATCAATCATTTGAATTATTCAAACCATTACCAATAAATAGAAGAAGATTAATAAATGAACACACATATTTTTAGAAAATTAGAACAATAAAAAAAATTAAAATATATAATTAACATATTGAGTAAATTTTTTTAAAAAGAGTTAAAATGTAAAGCAGCGATTTGAATAGTCACTGAAAGAGAAGTTTTATAAAGGGTATTACTTGTCGGAGCAAAATACCTCAATCTTAATGCTAGAATTGAGGTATTTTTGATGAAAAGCCATAAAAATATTTTGAAATAAGATGCTAATAAGCCATCTTATTTTAACTTTTAACTTAAAAATACTCACCATCTAAAGGCACTAATATTTTCTCCCGTCACCTACAGGATAATAATATGGAGTATATGCGACTGCTGTGTAGACGTCCAATCGCCCCTCGCCTAAAAGGAAGTTTGGGGTAAAAAGCAAACCCAAATAAATGGCAATCTGATTTAAAAGTCATATAAAATAAATGAATGTCTGATTTGAATTTTAGATTGGTCTATCTTCTGTAGATCTATGCTACAGAAAATTAAGTTTCATTTTCTATTTGTGATCAATAATTTTATGAGATTATAATTGAATTTACAATAATTAAAATGTATTTTTTTTTCTTATTGCATTTAAGATTGCTTACTACATCAGTTTCAATCATTTTCCTTTCAATTAAATTTTGTTAATTTTGGCACTTTTATCCAAAAAATTTTTAAATTTTGAAGGATTTATAGAAAAATATTTGTTACATTTGATATTTAATATACATTTGATGATTACTTTTATTGCTGACATTTCATTTTTGCATTAACTCTATCAGTACTAACAGGCCCCAAACGGCCAGTCAATGAAACTATGGTTGACGTCCGAGAAGCTTGGATATCACTATGAAATTCTTCTCTTTTTCGTCAAGTGTGATTGATGGAACATAATAGATGTTAAAAATGCTCGCCTAAATGGGTTTGGGAAACAAGTAGGTTTCTGGGAGCATTCATAGGATGTCTGAGGGGGCATTTGCTGAATAGTTAAAGGGAGAGGTCCTTTTTGTATATCAATCTTTTAAGTACAAGGATGGTTATTACAAAATGTGAAGTGGAAGTCGGAATTTTTTCTTTTATTTGGAGCAGAAATTCAAGCGTTCCAGTGTTCTGATTTATCTGAACTTGAATGATCTTAGGAATGGGAGGGTTAAACAAATATATAGTCTTATTTTATTTTGATTGCAGTAATTAATTTTTCGAATTTCTTATCCTCCTCAATTTATTCTTTTATTATTATTTATATTCCTATAATTTGAGCATCACTAATTTTACGATTATGCAGTTAAAAAGTAATCAATTATTTTGACAACATTTATTCAACGGTTTTAAAACAGACCTAATTATTTCATTAGAGAATTTGATTATTTAATATTTTGTTAGAAAGTCAATTATAACTCCAATGCTTTTTTCTATTAACTCCTATTACTGAGTAAAGCAGTAATCAATTTCATTCTGTTTGGTATTCATCATTTCTGACATCCAAGATCCTTTTGTTTTCTTTCTCAAAACTTATTGAGTCTCTATGTCCAGAATCTATTCAATGAGACTGTTTATTTTATTCGATAGACAATTGTCCTTTCACAAAAGAGGGCTGCTTTCTGAAGAAAAATGTAGCTTTTATTGGATTATAACCATGTTTTGTTAGAAACGCATTGTAAGCATGTTTTGTTATAATATTTATTTTGCCCGAAAAAATCCATTGTCACATTGCTTTGTTTATTAACGTATGATGGAAAATAATGCAAATAATGTAAATGTAGTTCTTAGTCAATAAATATAAAGGACTTATCTTCATCTGACATTTACTTCTCTCTGTCGAGCATTCAGAAAGAACACAGTCGCCGGCGTCGTTTTTGCTATTTTTGATTAAAAAAATTTGGAGGTTTGAATTTTCGCTCTAAAGTGAAATGCTTCCAACTTCTTTGAATTAAAGTTTTACATCACAATCCACTTCTTATGATATCCCCGTTCCCTGGAATAGAAAGAAATGATGAAAAAATTTCCTGAAGTGAAAAAAAACGAAGAATTTTAATTTTTATATGAGGCAAATGGTGAAACATTCTTCGAAACAGATTATGTAATCTTGAATGGTCAATGAAATATTTTGTGAAATCTGACCTAGGATAAATTCTGATTAGTCTGGATAACCTATGCTGACGATAATTAGCTCACGAATGACATCATATAGTAACTGCCTGAATAATAAAGACTCTAATTACATAGCTATAAACTTTAACCATAACTATTGCCACTCTCAGAAGATAATATCAAACTCATGTTAATACAGATAATTCGATTGAGTTGTAATAATCAATTTGAACTCTAAATTGGCCAGTTAATCAATGCTATTGATTCTCCATTGTTTTTCAAACATTCGAGACTCAGCATTTTATGCAAGATAAGTTGGCTAATCAGCAGATGTCTACATATTTATATTCGTCATACATAGAGCGTTTGTTCTACAAAAATTCAAAAATCATTGCATAGATAATGAAATTTAATATACAATAATAGAAAAGTAATCAATATACATTTTAAAAATCAACTGCTTTATGCCATAACATTTAACAAGGGAACTTAATTTCTTATATCTACGTCTTGTTATTTGAAGTCAAATAAAAAATTTCATATAAAATGCATGCAAGAAAATTCTCTAAACGCGACAGAGTGTCTGTCAATGACGCCAACGCAGATGCACCTCCGGATAAGGAATTGCAAATAATTGCCAATTTCTTTTGGTTTGCAGGAATAACTTTCTCTTCCTTTGACACTTACTTTAGTCTTAAAGGATTTTCAATAATATGCTTTGATATAATCTCAACCGCATGGAGTATATATTTCTTGGCAGCAACCATATTCTTTACAGCTACTTTATCTCCCCATGCAACGGGTTTCGCTTTTATATCAACGTTTGCAAGCCTTATTAATCTCTGTATTCGATTTATCATTATGAAGAAACGAGCCCAAATTCGAAGGTGCCTTCAAATTATATCGAAACTCAATGCAGACATGTTGATTACCACTGATTCCAAACCTTTCCGGCGTTTCACATGGCTTGGATGCAGTATTTCAGTTCTTTTCCCAATGGCACTGCTGTCTTTTAACTTAATTTCAAGTGGTCTGCACAAAAGTTCCAGAAAATTTAAAGCGCTTCTCTTCTTCTCCCGAAGCATTCCGGATGATGTAACATCCAAATCAATGATGCTAGTTATATTTTTGCAAATAATAAATTTCCTTCTGAGTCGATGTCTGCCCCTTTTGACCATGATCCTCTGCGTGTTTGTCTTCACTCGTCTTAGAGACATAAACAGGAATTTCTTGGCTCAGCTCCAGAAAAGTATGGACATGAACATGCCAACCAAGCTGTTCACGGACTACACCAAACTCTATGGCAGAATCACAACCACAATTGAAAAGGCGGAGGAAACATTTTCGTTGATCTCGTTTTTCCTGTACGGATACATGCTGAGTTCTGTGTTCTCTATCACCAGCTACATGATCACCAGACTACCCGGGACTGTCAACACTGCAAGCATTTTACAACAGGTGGCGACATTCATTGAAATTGTGACGTGCTTCATTTTTCTGAGTCTCAGAGCAGCAGCTGTCAACGAATCTGCTGTCGAAGTGAAGAACCTGATCCACTCCCTGCCAGCCAAACGATTCGATTTCAATCCGAACTTGACAGCAACCCTTCTTCAACTGGCTAACAATTTTGCTAGCGAAGTGTGTGTAACTGGTTGGGGACTGTTCATGATTAATCGTGGATTTATACTTACGACAGCTGGAGTTGTGGTCACTTACGGGGTCATTCTGGTTCAGCTGGGGGGTTAAGATAAATTATGAATATTTTAAATCCTTGACTCTCTAAAGGTAATTTAAGTGTTTGGTAACTAACTGCCTATCAATCTGTGAATATGTTTTTACGATATTGTATGGCATTCAAAATATCGAACATCGCACAATATCCTGGGCTAATAGATAGCAACGTCTTCTCAACAATTCGGCTTTTTTAATATTTTTTATTGATAATATATTAGGAATCGTTTTCTTACAATGCTAAGGCAAGAGTTATTTTTTCTCAACGGACATCAAATGGCACAGAGATTATCTCTCAAAAACTCTTATCTCAGAATGAATCTATGAGAGCTCATATTACCCAGGACATAATTTTATCGCATTCCAATATGTGTGGTGGCTGCATTTATTATTAACGAGGGACACAAAAACAATAACCCCATGGAAAGTCAAAAGGGATGACAAGTCTTTTCTTACCATTATTTGAAATAAGAGATACCGAATTTCTTACACATCTGTCAGAATTCTCTTTTTAAGCGGACATCTAAAGATTTTGACTGATGACCCATCAAATTTGACTGATGACTCATTTGCCCTCTCACTATTCCAGTTTGAACAAAACAATGTTTTTCATTTCATTTTAAATTTTAAAATTTCTCACAACTCCTGAAAATTTATTAGAAATGGGGGAATTAATTATGTTTAAAAGGAATTTATCTTAAAATAGGTTTCTGACGAATTCTAATTGAATTTCCTTTCAATTTTTTTCAACAATTTTTAATCTCAAAAATTATAAATTTGAAAGAAGAAGATGCTGTAAAAATTCAAGACACACAGCTTAGAAAATTCTGCTTTCAATTACATCATTTATGTGCTAAAGTATTGATTTTATGCACTCCAGGGGGTTTTTTTCCCCTTCAATTATCTTGATTCACTAAAACAGAGATAGAATAAATAGTGTATAAAAAATTCGCATTAAAAATTCTTGGCATATTTTTGCAAGAAAAAGAATCAAATATCTTCATGCTAATTATTTTTTCTTCATTAATTAGTATTAACTCCAAACGTACAATATTATACGATATTTCAACGATATTATTTGATATTCTGAATACCAAACAATATCGTAAAGACATCAAAAACAATGCTGTAAGACATTTTGTGCTAGTAGGATATGCATGATATATATTTTCAATGTATTATTGATAGTATTTACTCCTGTATTTCGGAAAAAGTGACATCATATTAAATGCAGAAAAGTTTTTGAAATAGTGAAATTATCAAATTTACTTCGTTTTTAAATACGAACTTTCATTATTTTAAAATTTATATTTTACATTGATGTTACAATAACACTTATTACGATTTACAAATGTTAAACTAATTTTTTGGTTCTTTCATTTCCCTTTAAAATAGCATATTTTTTTTTCTGACGTCGCTGGATTTTTTTTGTATGTTTGTGTGGGTATGGTGAGAAAGTCTGAGGAAGAGTATGTATGAGGAAAACGTGTATGTTTGGAGCTAGAAAAAAAGTATGTGCGAGAGAGAATGTATGGGAAAGAGTCGGTGTATGTGAGGGAAAAGAGTGTGTATGGGGAGATTCTGAATATATGGGTGTAACAGAGAGTAAAAAAAATCTGGAGAGTATGTATATATATGTGTAGAAAAAGGATGAGTAGAGAGAGTGTGTGGATGTGTATAA
>JAPMOR010062892.1:200077-245924 GCA_026543865.1 Argiope aurantia | reverse complement strand
ATGTGTATAAGTGAAAGTGAGAGATTGTGAGTGAGAGAGTGCATATTAGTAGGTGCATATTTGAGCAACCTTGAAAAAAATCTGGAGAGTCTGTATATTTATGTGTAGAAAAAGGATGAGTAGAGAGAGTGTGTGGATGTGTATAAGTGAAAGTGAGAGATTGTGAGTGAGAGAGTGCATAGTAGTAGGTGCATATTTGAGCAACCTTGAAAGACAAGAAACATGTACAACACAGGATGGCAACACTGATTATCTGGCAAGCAAATAATCTGTAATACGACAGTTCATTAATCTGTAATATTTTAAATTCTACAAAAATTATAATAAAATAGATTGTGCAAGTTCTTGTTTGTATTCATACCTACTGAGTTCGATCTTTATACAATGAATTTGTTAAAACACGATTGTTTCCAAATTTGTTTTAATTATCTTTAAGGGAGAGTATATTTTATAGATTGATCAAGTGACAGAAATAGCACGTGTACAATAATAATAATCGTAATAAATGATAAAAGTTTTTTTTAATATTTTTTTTCATTATTCTATTAAAAAGTAGGAGATACTTATTTATAAAAAAAATCTGGAAGTCGAAGCAAAAGTCATAAAAAAGTGAGAAATTGATGTAAATACTTTAATAAATTGGAACTTTAATCACCTATACTTTAATTTTTAATGGATGCTTATAGTTTCATTCCTGTGATAGTCGTTATGGCTTTATTTCCTAATCATTTCGCTTTCAAGTCATCATTTTTTTTCTTTTTGTTGTTTTTACTGTTCCTATTCTGAAATCCAGATTTTTAAAAATACAATTAATTCTTCCTTCTCAATATTCAATAAAAGGTAGCTTTTTTCTTTTTTTTATTTTAATTCTTTTTTACTTTTTAGTCATTAATGCATTGTATATTTCTTTTATGTTTATTTTGGAATATTGTTATAACTTTTTCTAAAATTCTGTATCGAATTACCTAACATAAAATAAAAATTAAATTAAAATTTGCCGATGGATTGATAATTAAGTTTCGAAAATATTACATAGTCATCAGGAATATCTAACAGAATTTCAGAATTAGCATTTCTGGAGATAAATTATTATTTTAGTTTAATTATGTACTAAAATTCCAGTTTAAGAAAGCTCAAAAGTCATTTTTATATGGATTCCATTAGTTTGATTAATGATCAGATAACGACTATGACATCCGAGCTCACATTTCACGGCTATAAGCTTTGGACCAAGTCAGATGGAAGAGATTTAACCGTCATTCTAGATTCATTTTGTAGAAGGCACACAATGCCAACAAATCTTCAATGAAACCAAATTTTGAATCTACAGTCAAAGGTGAGAGGTTATGAAAATGAAAAAGAAAGAAGAAAAATAAGAAAGAAAAAGAAAACCACCGCATCGACCCGAAAGGCTACGAGAACACAGGGACAGCCATTTTTGTTTTAATATATATATAAAAAATTGTTGACCTTGAGCAGTACATCGCAGATTTTTTTTTCGAAGTCAAGGACGTGAGCATTTTGTACTTCGTAGTATAGCAAATAAAATCGAATATACATTATGAATGTCTCTTTTGTCTCCGGTATAAATCAAAATTTGTAACACTAATACAATTTTAATTATAAGATCACATATTAAATTTCATTTATTTATTTCGCTGACTTTTTAAGTTATCATGTTTACATGCATGGTAAAGTACAGAAGGACAAATGGTCAACCCCTTAACGGATTTGTTCAAAACTGATAACGATCTATACATTAGATGTTAAATCTGTGTATCAGATTTTATCCACATTACGTTTTGTAGATATCGTGTTCAATTATACACAGACAACCAGGCAGGTAAATTTCTTGTAAATGGATTTCTTTTGAAATTTGACAGAAATCTACAAATTTGATGTAACGCCCTACATAAAATTTCATCCATTTAACTTAAACATTTTCAGTGTTATTGTCACGGGAAAAGACTCAAAAATTATTTTTGCAGATTCAAGGAGTTCTAAAATATAAAGAGTCATCAAAATCTCGAATTCGAATTATTTGACGATTACAAAATTTCGTATAGGAAAAGATAGACATTTAAATTTCAGCCGTGCGATATCATGATAAAGGTCTCGAAGGTATTTTAGAATCGAAACATTATTTTATAATCTTAAAATATTTGAAAATGTAGCTTAAATATTTTAGGTGAAAGTGAAATAGTTTGTTGAACTATGTTACGCATCAAATGTTTAAAACTAGGGGGGAAAAAAAAGCAAATGGAGGCATGTATAATAAAACAATGAATGATATATATAAAAAAACAGTTAGCGATTTTTTAAATATTATTGAAATGAAAATATGAAGATAGTTATATATGAAACCAATTTTCAATAAATGGAAGAGAAATTCCTGAAATGTAACTTTGCATTAAAAATTTCTGTTTATTAATTTAACTCCTATACACAGGAATTGTTTTAGTATATACAAAGTATCATAATAGTAATGTAAATTGATAGATTTTTTCACACTTTTTTTTATCGGTAAGTACAATGAAATAAAGAAGAAAACTAAAGAGTTAAGACAAAAAATTTTAATGTCTGGTGATGATAGCTAAAGTTTAGTGTCATATTTTGATTTTAATCAATTATGGAAAGACAATTAAAATGCTGGTTCTGGTACTTATAAATACACTGCATGCCTTAATAGAACGTCATGCTATATAAGAGTAAAATCCTCTCCCTCCCCGCTAAAAGAGACCACTGTATGTCATAAGATTAAGAAACTCTCCCCCTCAAAATGGCAAAGAGTCAAAAGAGACCGCTATATCTCATACGAGTAAAAGCCCCTCCCCTTCCTCTCACTAAAAAAAAATTGCATACTCATAAGTTGTTTCGAGATCATTATTCACTAACAGATAACATTAATGTAAGAAATAAAATTGGATCCCAAGTACCGGCTTTATTTACTACACCATGAAACATTAAACATACAACTTTCATCTGCGGGACTTTGAAAATAAAAGTCTGAGCACTCAAGAGACTCATGGTCTTGAATAAGGTTGACAATTTTTTGTTGAAGGAAGAGGATGTATTTTTACAAGTGAGTATATGAGAAAGTTTCGGAAAATCTACTCGCACTATATATTTTTTAATAGGACTGCATACGTGAACCATTGGTATAATTAATGTCTGTCTATCTTACAAAATTAATTTTAACAAAATAATTTGAATAATCAGATTATCATTTTAGTCTATAAAGAATGTGACTAATTTTTAAGCCCTAACAGAGGTTGCTTTTCATTTTCCCACTTTCTGTGGTGTATCAACATAAAGACATTCATTGTGTCTAACTACAGATATTCAAAACTGTTTGATTAAATGATTTTTAAGGTCACTGGTTACCATGACACCAGGATATGAGACTTGAACGTGGTTTAAATAGATTGAGATTGACGGAGCAATGGAAAGTTTATGTTTGAATTAATTTCTCCGTATTAATTATCATGTCTTTTATTAAATTTTCAAAAGCAGGCTCATTATAATTCAATGAAAATCATCATAATTTGTGAAGCAATCCATCCAGCATTCCTTGAGACTTGAGACAAATGACGAAGATTGATTTAATTGTTCTAGTGTGACAAACAATCGTGGGAAAATTGACTCAACTCAACTCTCTCAAATAAATAAAGCGCGATTCTGGCAGCAGTAAAACAATGTCACCAATGTGATTGACGGTTGACAGGCGTAAAGAAAATTGGGTTTTGTTTTGGAACTGGAAGCATGAGAAGTAAGATTTGTCACCTATCGCTTGGTTTTTAACTGTTAGGATTTAAGTATTAGTTGCAATTCAAAAAGATAATTATGGTTGATATTTTATTTTTTATGACTATGCGCAAAAATTTGTTTAAAGTGCCTTAGTTACCGATTAATATATTTATTTAAACGACTTTTGTTTGATTGTAATGGGATTTATATGAATCTTGATTTTTCTCCCTGCCGCAGGTAATAATAATAAAAAAAATTATGCAAGTTAATCGGGTAATATTATTTACTTTTGTGATTAATTTAATTATCTTTAAAATACCTTCTACTTCTTGATACATAATTTATTTATGTTTGTAGTAGTAGCCTACAATTGTCATGATTTTATTTTTTATAGCAGTTTTATGTTTTATAAAATACAATCCACTATTTGTCTAAGTATTATAAACTCTATACCGGCGAATCTTGCACCTGTTTTAATATAAATTACGCATGTTTTAATATAACGTAATTCTGATTAGCACAAGAATTAAAAATATGACTTTTGAATCTCATAAACATAAGTTATGCGCTGCGATTACTTTATTTATCCAGCTATTAAAAGTACAAGCAATTTACATTGGGCAAATTCTTTTCTGTAAATTATTTTGGAATCAAGTAATAATTTTCTATGATAATAATTTTAAAAAATATCTTTAGGGCTAAATTTATGTTTAAAAATTAATAAATAAAGGAAACTATCAAATTATTATATTCATAATGTTTGTATACAATTTTAATTTTTTAGGAACTGTAGCTTCAAATAAATATATCGTACTTTCAAGCAGTACTTTCTATTAATATATCGTATTTTCTATTAATATATTATTTTGTATCAATTTTCAAATTATATTTTATATCATGATAAAAGAATTATTTAATTTGTACTTACTCTTAAACTGCTGTAGTTTTATTTTAATTCAAAATTTTTTGATTTTAAAAATTTCTTCTTTTAATAATAGTAATAATTGTTTTTATCTCCTCATCAATTGTTTCTGTGTTTAATTACTCTCAACTCTGTTAATTGATATTAGTATAAATTTCTTTTAAATTCCAGGAACTGGAATCCTTGCAATACTTGAAACAGAATAACTTTATGAATATTTAGGATTATTAAATAGTAATTTTGTCTGTTTATTGGAACTTTTTCGTGCTTAATTATTTTCGCATCTTGTTATTCAATTATGTAAATTATCTATTATTCATTAAAAGTTTATATCATTAGTACATCTTTAAAAAATCTTTTTTTATTGTTCAATTAAATTATAATTGGGTACAGTTTTGGGTAGGGGATATAATTATAACTGATGCCTTTATATTCTTACAATTATAACATGTTTTTCTTTGTATCCTCTTGTAAATATTTTTAAAAGGAAAAGAATAAAAAATTTCTCCTTTTGTGTAAAATTTTGTTAGATTCTTTCTTATTTCTAGTTGTCTGAATCGAATTAAAACCATCTTATATGATGATATTTAATTTTAATATTTGAAATATTATAATAAAAATATTAAATTATATCAAAAACATTATATAATATTTTCCTTTTTTCTCTTTTTTCATGCTAAGTTAGGAAGGTTTGCATGTACTTGTTTAAAGAATAAATCACAATTTACTTAAGTGGAAGATAAAGAAAACTTATTTAAAGTAAGAAATTCTTAATCATTATAACTGATAACCATTTAATAATTCTTAATCATTATGACTAATAACAAAAAATAATTCATTATTTTTGCATAAAATTTAATAAAACAATATGAATGAATATGAAATTTTAATATCGTATCATGGATTTCTAAACTTGTTCATCAGTAAAGATATAAAGAATCCTGTAGTTACTAATGAAATTTTAAAATTAAAATTATATGTAAAAATTATTATAATATGCGGCATATAGTTTTTACTACAATCTGTGACTAGTTACGGTTATTACTCAATTGATTTTTTTATTTGCAATTCCTATTTAGTCACCATGTTGTAATGTATTTAATTTCATATGAATGAATGAATTTTATGCTCTTAAGTATACCCAAAGAGTTATTAATAATATAAATTCTTGAGTATATAAGGAAAATTACAGATTTGCTCTTCTAATTACTTAAAAGGAGGATACTTCCGAATTTCATTGTTAAAATTATTTATAGTAAGAAGTTTTTGAGTTTTTCTTAAGTCTGCAAGAATTTCAGCAGATGCAAAATAATAGTTATTTTCATGAAAAATTGCTCATGAAGATAATATTGTTTTTAAATTTTATTTGATTTTAATGATTTTTTTAAAAATGAAATCTGGGGAAGGTTTTTATGTTTCAATTTTATTTTGGTTTAATGATTTGAAATATTAGTGATATCTTTTTACATTATTGCTAAACAAAGACCAAAAATTATCTCATGTAAATGGAAGTTTTTTAAATCAAAAAAACTGATCCACTATTTGTAATCTGTTAATATTAATTATAGTTAATTTTACATAAATTTTGTTAAGTTATTTAAATGGTTAATTTTAATTAAAGTTTTAATTAAAAATTAATTTTTATTAAATTATTTTTAATGTTTTAGCTAGTTTTTCTAAGATAATAATAATAAATTGAAATTTCTATTGTTTTTTAAATTTTCTCAACATTTAACTGTTTTAAAAATATTTTTTATAAATTCTCTTTAAAAAGAATAAAAAGGAATTCTCTTTTTTCTTAAAATGAAAAAGAATTCTCTTTTTTTTTAAAGAAAAGAAAAGAAACATTGATATGCTCACTGCTAAGTGTTTTGTGTTGTAACATTATATAATTTTCTTTTCAGGGGTTGCTGCATGCCAGTTCCTTCTTTTAGTGACAAGATGATTTCAGTGATGTTTTATGTTAGTAACTTTTGTGCTTTAATGTATTTCTATTTTTTTTTTCTAATTAAATAATGTTTTTATTATAATATTTTACTATCAAATGTTCATTTCTGCTCATTGAAAATCTTGAGTTGCATCCTAACAAAATAGACAGTATGGAAATTTAGATAACATTTTTTAAATACTTTTTGAAAATATGAATTTAAATTAATTGCATTTTTTTTTATTTCTAAATTTATTCTTATTAAAAAGAAGAAAGACAGTGCATTCATCTTTCTGAAGCATTTGGCTCTTAAAGATTGCATACGTAAAGTGCTTCTTTTTTAGTACTGGCATCTGAAATTGTATCTAATGGCAATTAAAAAACTGAGTCTTAAATTCCTTAAGTGTTCTCCTACCCCTTTCCAACAGCAGTTTTTAAGCTGCAGCTCTGTTTCGCAACATTGCAGTGCTTCTTTTACCCTTGGTTGCACAAATGGCTTTCATCCAAAGGAATCCTGCACACAAAAGGGTTGTGTTTGGTTTTTTTTAAGTCATGGAATCACTCCAGGATCTTTCCAGTAGCAATATATAATTCCATATTTGGAATTAAAGATTTCATGTTACCTTTTGGTTATATTTACTAATTTATTAAACTGTAATTTTATTAATTTTTTTATCTATCTACTTTTATACAATTTTTTTAATATCTAAGGCATGAAAATACTGAAATGGAAATTTGTTCATGGTTTCTTTTTGATTTCTTTTATAAGAAAAACGAACTTTAAAAGAAAAAAAAATACTTGTTATATTTTCAATACTTGAAATTAATATTCTGTTTTGTATGAAAAGTTTTAAAAAATATTACAAATAATTAATTACTTTTCAATACATTTGTTTATAAAAACATTACTAACTATTTAAATACAATTATGTGCTAAAATAATTACAAATATTTAAATTTGATATGCATTAAAAATGTAAGCATACTATATAATGGTATATTTCCTTAAATTTTCTTAAACCTATTGAATGTTTTAAAATTTATGATATTAAATATTAAATTAAACTTAACATCTCCTAATCCATTGTACTGACTAATTTTGTATAAAGTCATTATATGTAATTTTTAAATTATTTATAGTTTACCATTCTCTAATGTGTGTAAATTGTAGTAAAAATAAAATTTCAAATTTTATAATTGCTTATAATCAATAGAATAAAAGCTTATAATTTGATCTTGAATAAAAGCTTATAATCTAATAGTTTAAATTATGTTTTCAGATTTAAGTAATAAATTGCATTGAATGGCATGCAGTTATGACTGTAACTTACAGTGCAGAAGTTGCAACCAGTAGGGGATTTGGATGCTTCTGGAAGTTATTGTTCAGGTATTATAATAAATGAAAGAGTGCTTTATTTGAAATACTTTTCTACCATAATTGGTTTTAGATTTGATACATTATTTTATTTTAAGCTTACTATTTTATGATTAAATCGATGAAAATTTCTAAAATCTGTAGATTTGTTTCTCATTTATTTTTTTCCCTTATAGTTTGTTTTCCACAGAAATGATCTGTAAAACTATAATTTTTATTATACTGCAAAAGTTTTATTTATAATTTACAAACATAATATGTTTTAATTAACGGGAACATGCAACATAGTAGTTGGTTGTCATGACATTGGGAAATAAAGTTGAAAACTATTTAATGTTTCTTCTATAATAATATTTGGTGTTCCAAAAATGTGCCATGCTGAAATTTTTTAATCTGTTTAATAGGGAATAGGTTTTCTGAAGATAGTCTTATCTAAATTCGTTTTAGTAGTTGTCCAAGAACTGCAAATCAATAAAAAATAGTCCAGCAATCTTTTCGTATATATTATAAATGTTCAAATAAATCTAATTATAAACCAATTAAAACTCAAAAAATTTTGATTTTTCTTTTTTTTTTAGGCTTTTTTAGTATATTTTTTAATGATTACAAAAATTGTGGAAATATTACAAAAATGATTAGTAGTTCTAAATTGAGAAAAAATACAATAAAAAATATTTTGAATTATTTATCAAGTATTTAACTTGATTTTTAGATATAAGTGAATAGTATGTCAGAGTAATAATATAGCTTTCATAGTTAGTATAGCTTTAACAGTTCATAGTATAAATTTCATCATCTTTATAAAAGAAGGAAGGATGTGAATTTGTCTTCAGTTTTGTAGCAATTATTTGTTTGATAATAATTATTCTATTATTGCAGGTATAGAATATTCTATACTAATTGTTGTAATGTAATAATGTAAGGTATTGTACAGTAAAATTGTAGAAAATTGCAAAAAAATGAGTTAGTAATCATAGGAAGGGGTCAAGGAAGTCTTAAACCTTGGCAAATTTGTTCCAAGGCTAACATTTGTGTTCTTTATTATACAGAATATATTTTAGAATTCTTGATTATTTATTTATTTAATGTTGTATGTTGTATGATTTATTATCATTAAAAATTTCAAGAGAATAGACTATGTAAATTTTCATTACAACTGAAAGTATGTTTCCAATTCTAAAGTTAAATGTGAAAAGATAAACAATGACAAAAATATACAAAGCATTCTAAGTTTTTACATTGTAGCTAAAGTAAATGACTTTTAACTAAATCATAAAGCCAGATATGGAAAAATGAACCTTGACTTCAAAGAGAAAGTTTAGTGTAATATCTTGCTTTAAAATAATTAGCTGCTCTGTCTATCTTTATTAGAGATTTGAATGCTCGACCACATCACTTGCAGTATAATAAATCCTGTATCTTAATCCTTTAAAGGGCCATTTTTTTTCTAGTCATATTATGTTAAAATATTTTTAGGCTTGAAATTAGAATAAGAAAAATAATTCATTTAGCTTATTAGATAAATTTAATTTGGTTAATTAATAAATTTGGTTAATTAATAATTAAGTAGCAAATCAAGACACATCATTTTGTCTGAGATAAAAAACTGAAGCATCTAAGTTTCTGCCTTACTAAAAAAATTTGTCAGAACTTATGCCAACCTACATAATTTCATACAGAGATTGATAAATTTTGTGGGAAGCATACTTCCCACAGCCCTAGAAAGGGTTAACATCTTCAAAAATAAAAAATGTTCTCCAAAGTAAGATTGAATATCATTTTTAATATAACTTGTATATCAATCTAAATGTCTAATAATTTTTAATAGAAGAGAATATTTGAAAAAAAAATCATACTTCCTATATTTCAAAATAATCCATGAGAAAGTATATCTAATTATTCAAAATGCTATTTGTAGGTGTGTTGCCAAAATAGTGGAAAGCATAAATAAAACCATGAAAATTCCTGGAAAATTGTTGTTTAAAATTTGAATTCATAAAAAATAAATGTTAATAAATAAATGTAAAAAAAAAATGTTATCAAATAGACTTACAAAACATATTCAGTTATTTTTAAATGAAAAATTTTAATTGGGGATTGATATGATCAAAGATATATTGTCACTGTCACATAAAAATGTCATATGTTAAATTTTCGCCAGAACATTTTAACGATTCAAAATGCTTGCATAAATTAGCTACATTTGTTCTCAAATTGCTGCACATTATTGCAAAATACCATATATTGCCAGTAATTCTAGGTTTTGCATCCAAAATCTAAAATGTTTTGCTATTTGTGTGTTCGTTTTTTTGGTATATGACATTTTGATATAAAAATAACTTAAAATATGATCTGGTTAATAAAATTGATCATTTTTTTTGTACTTTATATGTTTTCTTATTGTATGTGAATTTAGTTTCTTGATAAAAATTGATAAGTTTTGTATTAACCTTTTATTCAAATATATATATTTATTTTCTCTTTCATAGTATGTTTCCTTTCTGTATGAATTTATGGTGCTGAATTCTTAGAAGCAAAACTTTCATTCTGAACAAATTTTCTTCATGTTAAATTCATTTTCAATATATATAAGTTTTTGTGTGAGTATATCATTTGACAAATTGTGCTTCTGAGATCTGTTTTGATCTGTTCACTTATGTTTTCCCCAGATTTTAAAATTTTCATTGCATATTAATTGTGTTTGTTTCACTTACTATGATTCTTTTAAAAAATTTATTTATATTTTTATGTTCTTAATATCTTTTTGTATTCTTAAAAGTTCATATCTTATGTTTTTGCAGATGGAAAGGGAGTATTTATAAGCTTTTGTGGCCAGATTTAGGATTGTACTTTTCATTCTACTATTTCTTAAGTATTCTGTATAGGTTTGCTTTAACTGAAAGCCAAAGAAGGTTTGTATTTATTTCAACTAATGTTTATTTTTTAAGAGCAATATTTTTGCTATTAATGGATAATATTGTACTTTTATGTAACAAAGCTTCAATATTTTATTAGTTAGTTCTTACATTTTATTGTTTCTGCAATGCAAAATCTATGTAGCTAGATACATTATTCCATTTTTATAGTAACTTTCTTCCTGTCAATAAATAATTTAATATTAATATAACTGCAAATTTTGTAAACTTAAGTTTTGAAACATTTTTAATAAATTTTAAAATTTAAAATTGGCTTATTAGATAGAAGATTTAAAATATTTGTTTTAAAAAATTTACTCTGAAAAATGAAATTTGATATTTTTTAGCAGACATGTTATGAGGTGTAGAGATGTATCACAGTGGTTAATAAATAGTGAATCAATAAGACTTGTGTTTTAAAATCAAATAAATGCATTACTGCATCTAATAAAACGAGTTTTTCACCTTAAACATTCTGGCATTGAATAACCTGAATTTTAGCTCTAAAATCTATAATAGCAGAATTAAAATTAAAGGGGGAATGAGAGAAATATAAAACATTATGGTTAAATTGTGTTACAGATATGGATTAAGATTTTAAAGAAAGAAAATTTATTAAAAATGTTTCAGAACTTAAGTTTACAAAATTTGCAGTTATATTAATATAAAATTATTTATTGACAGGAAGAAAGTTACTAAAAAAATGGAATAATGTATCTAGCTACATAAATTTTGCATTGCAGAAACAATAAAATGTAAGAACTAAGATGAATTTTAAAAGGAGGAGAATTGATTAATATACAATATAATCATTTATTGTCCATATAGGATAGGATTATGTTGTATATTTACTTTCGTCCTTAAGGCAGGTGGAAAGGAAGCGGTTTTTATCTCAAACCAACTTGAGAAGCAAAAAATGCAATACAAATATATCAAAAACATGAATATGAAGCTAACATAACAGCATAGGTTTTTTTCCTTAAACATCAGGAATTAGCAATTCGTTCCATCTTTATTATAAACAGCTTAAATTGTTCCATTTTGATAATTTTGCAGCTCTATCAAATCTTATAAAATATTTTTTTCGAAAAATCATTATCAAAATTCATTTTTCAATTCAGTTATTTATTTTTTCCTTTTGAATATGAAGATTCTTTATTAGAGTTGTTTTTATTCAGTCTACTTTTTTTTGTAGATTTAGTTTAAAATAATTAATTTTGACAATATATTCTTGATCATTCTCTGTAAAAATTTTATTATGATATTTATAAGATATATACCTTCTGCATGACTGTCATTGATCAAAAACTATCCTTGAATTTTGCTGTATAAAAAGATATATTTTGAAATGCTACAGCTTTTAGTTTATGATAATTTTAGAATTTAAGTTCCATATTTGTTTATGAGTAGCATTATAAATAAGCATATTTAGCCATTTTTTTTAAAAAAAATTACTTATTATATATTAAGAAGTGTTTTTTCTGCTTTTTTATATGAATTTACAGTTATATTTTTCTTTTACATAGAAAATTTTATGTATAAAAAAATTGAGTAATATCATTAATACATTTAGGAATTTCTGAGCTAGGTGATTCAAATTTTCTTGTTATATGATATAAAATTACTTATTTGCTTAAAAAATTTTTAATTTCTTTTGCAGATATTTTGAAAAAGTATCATTATATTGCAAAACATATGGAGATCTCATCCCTGTATCATTTATTCTTGGTTTCTATGTATCCATTGTTGTAAAGAGATGGTGGGATTCCTTCAACTGCATTCCTTGGCCAGACACCCTTGCTTTCTTTGTCAGTGCATATGTTCATGGCCAGGTAAGGCATGTAAAAAAACTAACCATTTTTAGTCTCTGCACTAAAGCCATAGGAACGATATTGATTAGGGTTTTTTTTTTTTTTTCAAATGTTTTGTTCATGTCTAATTTTTATAAAATAAAACTGATGAAAATTACCAAATATGAATTTGAAATATGTTAATGTTATAATGTAATTTACAGCAAATGCTATGTTGTTACAATATTTAAAAAGTGATCCATTTATGTTCTGTAGGGTACCATATTATAATAGCATTAAAACAAAAATACATCTGAATACAATCTTCAACTATATTTAAAAAAAGAAAGTTAAAAAAAAACTTGCACAAAGTAACTTTTTTTATAAATCTTGATGCAAAATATAATTAAATTTCTAGCAATTTGTTTTGTATTTAGTACAGAAAAAAATAATTTTTTAAAATCGGAAATTATTTTCTTCTGTTGTAGTGAATTTATTATTTCAAGGCTTTCTAAGTTTGTCATTCAGTTAAAATTTGCTTTCTGAAGGTCTATTGTCTTATGGTTAAGAATAATGATGAAAAAGAAATTATTAGAATTATCGAAAAACTTTAAAAATTTGTTCTTTTTTAGTATTTAGATAATTTATTCATATTTGGATACTTATCTTTTTTTTTTTTTTTTTTTTTTTTTTTTTTTTTTGTAGGATGAAAGAGGACGCTTAATGCGTAGATCTATAATGCGTTATGCCAATCTTGCTTTTGTTATAACTTTGACCTGCATTAGTCCATGTGTGAAGAAACGTTTTCCTACAATGGATCATTTAGTTGATGCAGGTAATAATTCATTAAGTATATTCTTCTAATTAAAAAGTACTGTTTATCAGCTATTTAAAGATATTTTTAAATGCCTGTTAGTAATAAATTCATTGTACCTGCCATTTTTATATGTTTATGAAAATAGAATCTTTGAAAACAATTATTTAAAATAAAAGTCCCCCTTCCACTTTCCTATCTTACCTCAAAAGTTTCTTCTACAAATTTTGCTGTTTCTTCACCAGTATATTAACTGCAGATACTGCTGTTTCTTCTCTATCAGGCATGGATTATCATTGACAGTAGCTGTTTCCTCATTATTCTCTGTTGATATTTTAGCGGTTGTGGATGTGCGAGGATAGAACCTGGGACCTTGTGATTCGCAGTCCAGTAACATAACCAGGATACAAAAGCATATGCTCGTGTAGCATAGTTGTTAACTGGCTTATATGCTATTCACCACAATATAAAATTCTTGTGAAATGCTGTTTTTTTATAATCTAATCTAATATTTTTGGACAGAAGCAAATTTCAAATTAGCTAATCAAAATATGTTATTCACTTCCTTTTCTAGTAATTATAATGTTCTGTTTTGGTTTAAAAAATAAAGAATTTGTAAATTAAATTTCTAATTTTTTTAAGACAAACTTTTTGAAGAAAAAAAAGTATTGGTTTCGACATTTTTTTTTTCTTCTGTTACATAAATATTTCTAGAGAAACTACTTTCTAAAAGTGAAAACTTTATGCATTCCATAAAACCATATTCTTAATTTTTTTTTTAACATTTAGTTTAATAGCATATTAATGTTGCAGGTATACTTCTACCGAATGAGAAAAAGATTATGGAACAAATAAAAACAACACATTCCACATATTGGATGCCCTTGGTTTGGGCATCTAGTATTGCTATCAGGGCACGCAAGGAGGGACGTGTGAGGGATGATTTTGCTTTAAATACTTTAGTTGAGGTAAGGAAATAATTTTAAAAAAATTAAAAAATAGTTTTTGAAGTAATAAACATGATTTTCAGAAATTATGTTTATTACTTACTTCAAAGGTTTTCATTTGATTAATTTAATTAAACCTATTAATAGTGCATTTTGAATATAAATGAAAATATAACTTTCGTTTAATTTTAGGCTATAGCTAAATATCGAATGTTATGTGGTGGATTATTCAATTATGACTGGATCAGCATACCTTTAGTGTATACTCAGGTATTAATATTTTTAAAATATATTATATTTATTTTTATTCTTTATTAATTCTGATTAACTTTTTTGTGTTATGTATGATAGAACAGTTCTAATTCCTGCGATTTATTTTTGTTAGAATCTTAATCCATTTATTTAAAACTGCAATTAAAGTGATTTATAAACTTTTAACTTTTTTTTCTGTCATAAAACTTTGATAGAGAAGATTTTAATTACTATCCTAAATTGCTAACAATTAAATTCATCGACTTTTCCAAGAATTAAATTTCCCAGGATTATATTGGAATTCTTTTCTGTTCTGATTCTTTATTATGGTATGCTACTACACAAATTATTAAAAAAACTGTACAAAACTTACGTAGTTACAGTAATTAAATAAAACAGATTTATTGAACTTCCTTTTATATGCAGATTACATTAATAATTTCTGTGTCACAATTGTATATTTTGCTTTGTTTTCAGACATTATCAGAATTCAAAGTAATCTATGATAATAAATTAAACTGATATTCTCAGAAATATTTACTAAAAGTGATAGCAAAGGTAAGAAAAAAATGAAGATTACTGTGAATAAAAATTGAGTTAACCTTTTTCCATGAAATTAATATGAAAATACTATCAACAAAATATATTTTTTCCAACTTATAATCGCAAATATGCCAAAAATTGTAGAATACTGTTTAGAAATGATTTAGATTTATGAGGTAAAGTGACTTTTAATACAAACAAAGAATCTATTAATGATTTTTGGTAAAAAAAAATAAATTAAAGTAATTATCAGGGTGTCTAAAAAAGACATCGAATTGCCTAGAGTGTGAAAAAGTAATAAATAATAAAAGCACTTTAAAATTAAACTACTGGGGGATTCACTCCATAAGTAATCAGATTAATAGTGATGTGGTTTATCAACTAATTGCTGATTGCTAGTAAAATTTCTTTTTATGACATTATTAAAATCAAATTTAAGATTATATCTGTGAAACAGAATCCATTAAACAATAGATTTTTTTTATTTAAGTAGTATAAAATCATATTTTTCTAGAAATTTAGCTGTCTTCAAGGTATTGTCAATGTAATTATTTTAGTAACAGGGTAAGCGTTACTATATTTGTATCTGTCTAAGTTGTCATTAATATCTTTAGTGGACAAGACTTCTGCAGTAGACTTTACAGTTGCAATATTCCAGATATATTTTTGTATCTTCAAAACATCACGTTCTGCTGCAGTTTAAAATGTTTCTCATTGCTATGGATTTTGTTAAAATTGGCAGCACGCAGTGACATATAATTTAGAAATAAGATAGATAAAATACTAAAGGCTTATTTAGGCTCCAATCTGAAGTGCTGCTATTTAATAAATATGTAGACATTTTTACTACCTTATCATCTTAGAGTGAAAAATAAATATGTAATATAAAATCACTATGGCCTTTCAAACAATTTAAATAAAACAACTTCAATTTTATTCTGTTATGAATTTACATAAATTTTAAAATGTAGCATCAAATAAACATTGAATAAATACTGAATTTTTTCCCCCAATTCTATCTAAATTGTAAATTTCTTTAAAAAGCAACTAACAGTTTTAAAAATAAGTGATTAAAACATTTCAAAAGCTGAATTACCTTTATAATAAGTTTTAATGATGTTTAAATTTCTGAGGAACATTTACATAATATTTAGTTATGGCATTGATAGCACAATTTAGTTAAAATTATTGCTTATGAAATTTCCAGTTTTTGTAATTGTTTCTCATTTATGTACCTTTGAAAGAATATTTTGTTTAATTTTTATGCCACAGCTACATATTTATGCAGCATGTTTTCAAATATACAAACTTTTTTATATTTCAGGTTGTTACTCTGGTAGTTTATACTTTCTTCTTGGCAACTCTTATGGGCAGGCAATACCTAGACCCAACGCAGGGTCATCCGGGTTATGATGTAGACCTTTATATTCCTATTTTTAACTTTTTGCAATTTTTCTTTTACATGGGCTGGTTAAAAGTAAGTTTGTCTTAATATTTGAATTCATAGTTTATTTTGAAATTTTGATATTTCAATTGTTGTCAGTATTAATTTTCTACTCATAAGTAGAGTAAAATTTTAAAAGTAAAGAAAATTGCTTAAATTTTTTAAAAATAAATTATTGAAAGTTTGATTGTCTGTGATAATTCTGTGTTTGCATTCTTTTACAGGTAGCAGAAACATTAGTAAATCCTTTTGGAGAAGATGATGATGATTTTGAAGTAAATTGGGTGATAGATCGTGATATTCAGGTGAATAAGATAAAAGCTTTTTTACATTTTTTAATTATATAATACTATGCACCAATTTTAATATGATAGCAGAATAAAAATGTTCTCATGTTTGACAATTTTTTAATTATATATAATTACAAAACAAAATTTAACTTTTTTTAATACTTGCCACAAAAAAATTTTATTGGCAATTCTGCAATTAGGAAGTTCATTTCTGGCAATGATAAATTAATACTAATTGTGAAAGCAATTTTTTTAGAGAAAAATTCTTGGCAGAACTTACATTACGAAAAAAAAATTATATTTTGTTTAACAGAGATGGATAAATTAATCTTTTTTTAAATTATCTTTTATTGATCATATTATTGAAGATATCTGCATATTGATGTTGCAAGGAATTTTGGAGAGTAAATGATGGGTTCATATTGCCAATTTCATTATCTGACTTCTTGTAAATTAACAAAGTTTGTCTCAAAACAGCAATTATGTAGTTTAAAAGTAGGATGCTAATTTAGCAAGTTCTAATTAGTTTAACTATCATCATTTACTTATTAACTTACTTATTATCTTATTAACTTACTTCAATCATTTAAAAGTATCCAGTGGTATAAAAATTCAAATTCATAAAACTTTGCTTTTTATAAATAATTAGTTATTACTTAGTTATTTTTTCAAATTTATGTTAAATGAAGTTTGAAATATAATTTTGAACATTCTAATTATGCAGTGCTCTCAAAACTATGGGTAGAGAAGAAAATGCCTTAGAAAAGGAAATCAATGATGAAAAATTTATTTCATTTAAAGTTAGGAAAGAAAAGGAAGGGAAAAAAAATAGTCAACAGAACAAAATGTAAAATGCAACTTTTGGAATACTATCTTTTCATTTTTGAATTAAAGTATTATTAAATTTCAGCTTTATTTTAATCTCTGCTTGTAAATCAGTTTGATAATGCAGTTTGTTTTGTCAGGTATCTTATTTGATTGTGGATGAAATGCACCAAGAACATCCAGAACTGATTAAAGATCAGTATTGGGATGAAATTATGCCTGATCTACCCTACACAGCTGCTGCAATGCCTTTTTACTCTGAACCACCCATGGGATCTGCTGCTAATTTAGTGTAAGTTGTTCAATGTTTGCAGTGAAATTGGCAGAATGCTCCTTGCTCATTTTAGTTCACTAACATTCATGTTGTCCAATGCTGTACCCGATAGCCATTAGTTCCAGTTAGCAAGTTTTTAAGCTTCATTGGTCATTCAATCATTATTAGAAGTTTAATCTTTCATGATAACAGCATATGTTTGCTGATCGGTCAACCTACTTCCAATTCAAAACTTAAGGCCCCACAATAAGAACACTCTTTGCTCATATCTCCAATATCTGAATATTGTTTCTATTTTCCACTCTTTGTCGTCAACATAGCAGCTCCACATTAGCTTTTCTTTTCAAATTGGCAGATTCTCGCTCATTTTTTTTACGTCTGATGTTACTAGACATCCCATTATTATTTATAAAGATCATGCAGCATTAACACCTGAATTGATTAGGTATTTTGTAATGTTCCAGATGATTACTAGCTTAGGGATGAAAAATATCGAAGAATCCAAGAATTGCTCATTAGTGTTGCACCAAACATTGTGTCTGAAAATAGAATTAGAAATAATATTGTTTTAATTAAAGCTTTGCTTTTTTCTATTTAGTCACCACATCAGTAGCAAGTGCAATATAATTACTTCCTATGATAGTAATAATTTTCATTTAATATTTCAAACACTACTGCACAACAAACCTCATATGTCATGAATTATGTAACTTGCTTCTACCAATCAGTAACCGAATAAAATGCAGTAGTTACATAAAAATTTTTTTATAAAATGTATATATATAAATATAAGGCTCTGTGATGTTTTCTAAACTATGGGTAAAAAGTAGAGACTAAAAGTTTTTTCCTTACAAATTTAATTGAATATTACTAAAATATAAAGATATCTTTTATAAATCAGTTAAAACTGTTGGTTTTTCTGACACCTGCTGTTTTTAACAGGCTTCTAATAGATTTAACATCAGCTTTTAATGTACATCAATAATATTCAAAAAGCATAAATGAAAATTTTTCTTTTAGCGATTGAAATTCTTTTAGAAATTAAGTTAATATTAAACAAATGCATTCATATAAACAAACTGACTCTTTAATATGAATCGTGTAATATTAGAAAATAAGAGAGAGGCTCTTTGACAATGCTTTCATATTGTTAAAAGAAACAATACTTACAGAGATCAGTATCAATTAGATTTTTCACTTTCTGGTGTATTTTTTATTTTAAACTGTCAAATATGTGTTTGTGTAGTATGATAATCATGATACAAATACAGATATATCAGAAATTATATTGTCACAAAATAGGCTTTTAACTTTATCAAAATTTATAATCATATTTTAACTTTTTCAAATTATTAATTTGATAATTTTTAATTAAAATGGATTTTTTTTATTAGTATGAGTGAATAGCTAACAATGTTAAGAAATAATCTTTATAATCTTTAAACTGAATTCATATTTTAAAAAGTTCTAGTAGCTATTATTATTATTTTTAATTTATTTACCATTTCATGAATATTTATTGATACCTTTTTATTTCTAAAGTTAAAATATTTTCTTCTATTTTTAAGGAGAATAAAAAGGTAGATGATATTTAAAACCTTGTGAAATGATATGCTGTATATTACTTTTGTAGGATCTAAAAGATTTTGTTTAAATATTTTATGTTTGCAAACTTTTATCTCAAATAAGGAGATAAATTGAACAAATGCAATTTTTAAATAAGTGCTATGAAATTTTTAATAATTAGAATTTATACCTGATATTTTTTTCAGAAAAAATATTATTCTGTTTCAGTAAAAAAAAAAAAATACAAATTTTGACCTGAACTTAAAGTAAGGAATAAAACTAATTTAATTGAAATTTATACATTGTTTATTTTTTCATTTTGTGTATTTATTAAATAGATTTTGTCAGCTTGAATTCAAGTTATTAATTCAACATTGTAATAATCGAACACTAAACTTATTGAGAACTATAGGCAAAGGAATAAAAAGGGTTTTATTTGCAGTTTCATTCAGATTAGATCTCATTGATATAGGAACATTTTGTAGGTTATAGTTTCATATATGTATGTACATATTTGTCATATTTTAAATGGTTTTGAAATAAAGAAAATGATTTATATGAGTTTAAGTGTCGATTTATTTTTTTATCTTCTAGAATTCCTCCCCATGAAGCAGAATTTGTGCCCTTAGAACCATTAGAAGAAAATGAAGATGAATTGGATGGAGTAAAAGTGGTATGCCTTTTTTCTAATTTCTTTTTGTAAATATTTTCATTTTTTATTCAGCGTCTAAAAACAATTTATCTAAATAAGCTTACATATTTATCTTCTTTTACATTTTTTTATTGATTCTATTATTAAAGAAAGAAATGCCAAGAAAAAATATTTTATATGTAATAAAATCTGTATGAATAAGGTTATAAAGAAACTTGAATAAATTGGCAAATTTAAAGATCTCAGAAAATATATCTGGCCTTTTTTTTATGTTCTAAAAACACCTACATAGCTCATAATATTTTGATTCTCCTAAAATCTAAACTCGTATATTGCTACAATTACTGAAAAATACAAAGATTTTTTTCTGATCAAAATTTTTTTAAAATTTAATGTTTTTAGTTATTGCCTATTGATTTGTAAGTTTTTGCTGATGAATGTTTTGTTGGGCAAAGCATATTAACTTTACTACCATATAAATATTTAAAGGGAGTTTATATATATTTATATATTTGACAATTTTTGTTTAATATCTGGTGGATTCATCATCATGAGATGCATTGGTGTATATTATCTCTTAACTAAATTATATAACAAATTTGCCAGTGTAAAATTTATTTTATTGAAAATGTGTAACATAATGTATAACATAACATAATCTGATAGATTTTCTTAACATATATCAGGCAAATTCATTTTAATAGTTTAATTCTTTTCTCCTGAAAACACACCTTGAATAACCTCATTTTTTATTATTAGTGATTGCAGTACTTTAAGTGTAAATTTGATTTTTTTTTCTTGATGATGCATGTTTTTTATGTCTCATTTGTAGATCAATGGGATACCATGTGAAACAGCTTCTAACAATAGAAGCAGATTAAATAGCCACCTATCTGGAAGTGCATTCAGTGGAATTTCCAAGCTTGGGCGCTCATTCCATCCAATGTCTTATGAAAAGAAAGGAATTTTAAACCTTATGCAAGATTTCTTGAGTCGAGAGTCATCTGGTATTTGTTTCATATTTAATATTAAAATAGAAAACAAATTGTAGATTAAAAAATTATTAATTGTCAAAATAACTTGTTCTCATTCTGTGCCAATAGCTTATGCTTGATTTTTGGTTTTAGGTTTGTTCAGTTAATCAATTAACCATTTTTCAAAATTTGTAAAGTTTTCCTGTCATTTAAAATCTTATTTTTATAAAAAAAAGTATTAATTTTCAAATTCAATTGATATTTTTTGTTTCTATATAGTTTTTTTTTTAAATTTTTGAACATTATATACTTTTTTAATTAAGTAAGAAAGATTATTTGAACATTTATTAATACCCCTTCACATAAAGCTGTGTTATTTTGTCATTTTAGATTTTTCTATATTTTGTGCTTTATATATGTCTAAGAATTTATGTCTAGTTAGAAGCAATTTATATTTATAGTGCAGTGAAAGTTATTGCATATATATCATTATGTCCAATAAAAAATTTTTGAACTCGACTTTAATGTATTTAAGGAAAGTTTTTACTTTTGAAAATTCAAACTCTAGTAATCAATATTCTATATAATTAATAAATATATTTCAAACAAAAACTAAATAAATATTAACTTATGATATCAATGCTGTAGTTGTTTGTAACCCTCTATATATTGTCAAACATAATTATTACTGATTATGAAGTGTATTGGCAAATTGCCATATGTTAATCTTATTTTATACTTTTCAGTCAGAAAGAAAAAGCTTTGGAAGGCTCCATCCAAAGATAGTACTGTTGATCAAACTGGATCTTGTGAGACTTCTGGACCTCCAACTCCAGACGAGTTTAAAGATCGCAGTGGATTATTTAATGTAAATTTTGTTTTAATTTACTATATAGAATAATTATAAATGCTTGAGCTTGTATATCTATTTTAGTTGTAGATATGTATAGTAGTTTAAATTGGAAAATTAATAAATACTTTTTGAGGAGCTAATAAATAAATACTTTTTTTAGCCATTTTTCTATTTATGTTAAGAAAAGCTTTTTTACTTTAAAATAATTTTGGACTTGCAACATATTTACATCTGATTCAAGTTTAAATAACTGCTTGAAAAAATTCAAATAAACTTTGCTAAATTAAATTAAAAGTGTCAGAAAGGTTTGCTCTTTTGTTTTGTATATGATAAGCAATTTTTTATAAGATCTCATTTTGAATATAAAAGTTTATGTAAAGTAAATGAATATGGATTCTATTTTAAAATGTTTTTTCTTGACAAAATATGACCATAATTACAAGTATCATTGTCATCAAAGTAAATGGGGAAAAAATGAACCACACACAGCCTCAAAATGAGAGACCAAATGCTATTTTGGATAAATGAAAGAAAACACCTATGTAAAGGTATAATTTTGTATTTGAAAAGATGCACAGTTTCAATAATTGCAATGAAAATGTTTATCATTTATACAAAAAGTTTCAGAGTCCTCTATGAATGTCTGATCTTTGCATTGTGTATTAAATCCCTGATAAAACTTTAACTAAAACTACTTTCTAACATATATTAACAATGGTAACATATATTACAAATGATAAACTTTATTTCCACTGCTCTTATTTACTTCTTTTTTGCATGAATATCAATTGTCACCCACATCATATACAAAATTTTTCTTCATCTGCATATTTTCAAATCATTATGATAATATTCTGTTATTTTCTGAATTTGTATTTTTTTTACCCATAGTTTTGAATATGTATATAGGTAGCACAATTTTATTCTCAGAATAAACGGGGATATTGTGATGTTATTGGGAAAGAAAACTTTCTAAGAAATTATTTTTATATATATAAAATAGTTTTAAATTAAAATAATAAGAGCAGAAATTTTTTTTTTCTATAATGTGACAAGCATGAAACGGCTGCATTTAGCAAAACGGCTCAGTATACACATTTAGTCTGTTGTACTTCTTGAATTAATGTTACAAAAAAAATATTTGATAATAAACATTAATAACGTGGTATGCAATTATCTTTAAGTGGAAATATTTTTGTCTGTTTCTAAAATATGAAATTTCAAATATGTCCAAGTATTAATTTTTTCAGTAAAATATCAATATAAAATTTAAATCAACTGAACTTTTTTATTTTAATTATAATCAATGTTTTCACCTGCAGGATGACATTTTTCATCTGTCAGACTTATCTTTGGCTGATTCTCGTGCTACATCTGCTAGTGGTACAGGCAGTGGTATGCACAGCCCTGGTTACTACAGCAACATGCCTGTTGAAGATATCTTTTGGCATAAGGGATCTAGACGTAGTCGTTATCTCCATAGATCTGTATCTAAAGTATCTACTCCTAAGAGTGAAGCACCTGATGACAGTACTCTGAGACTGCCTACTGTTATGCGCAAGAAAAGTACCAACAGCCTGAAGCAGTTTTTTCGGTCTGGCAAATATCGAGGCTCACAAAAATCTCTCATTGGATCAGTACAAGGCCGTAGCCGGTCGAAGTTGACCTTGAAGGGTGAAAGTAGAAAAGTAAGAATTGCTTTTTTTTTTTTTACTTCAATGGAAGTGTTCTATAACTAATGTAGTGTAAATGCATCTTCTTTATAAACACATATTTCGTTAAGTGTTGTCATGGGTTTATAAAAATGTATTAATGCAAAATAATTTGAATAGTTCATGCAGTTTTGCTAAAATAAAATAAACTTAAATAATAACTTTTCAAACATGACACAAATAATAAATTATGTAGGAAATATTAGTTTGTGTGGGGTTTTTTTATATAGATAATAATGTTTTTTTTTAACTGTGAAGCATTATTGTCTTTTATAATTAGAAATAGTTCTAAGTTTATGTTTCAACAAGAACTCATATTTCAAATAGGATTCTGTACCAAATACTTTTGTGTATCTGCCATTTTAGTATTTTAACTGTGACATTCCAATTTCTTATTTTAAAATTAAATTGAGTTCTTATTGAAATTGTTTTAATTAAGTTGATATATGATAATTTTTTTAACAGTTGTAATTTTTAAAATGAGGAAAAAATGTGTATTAAAATAGTAATTTTGTTTTTAAATTCCTTTTATAACCACAAAGTGAAAAAGTTGAATCTTTTAAAAAGAAAGAAAAAAATCTTTTTAAATCTGAAATGCATTTCATATATTTTACTGGTTGTATATTCTAAGATCAAGCTTGCCTTCTGTTATAGTATTACTTTGAATATCATTTTAGGACTCATAACTATGTAATGTGTTTATGTAGTTTAGTTTTTCATGTATATTTACAAAACTAATTCTATAATTACTGTAAAATATGAAATAAAATTATTAAATTAAAAATATATGTATTTACTTATTTTGAATTGCCTTGTGTCACTTCAATATATTTTATTCTGTTAGTTGCTTTATGGTACATGAAAGCTGGATTTTTAATTTGCATTTTTTTTCCTTACATCTTGGATAGAATTTTTCATATTGAATTAATTGCAAATAAAATAATATCCGTTGTTTTATTATAGGATACAGATAGTATTTCTGCATCTAAATGTGCAGTGAATAATGAGGACAAAAATTCTCTTTCTGATGAAGATGTAACAGTAAGAGAAGCTTATCCAAATCCTGATGATATGAGTAAAAGCACTACTAATATAGGTAATGATTAGTGGTATAAAATGTTCTTTCATATTTGTGTAGAATAACATGTATTATTTTATCTAAATTGTTATTCAGTAATATATATATTACATACTAATTCTATATTTCATATTACTTCAATTTTTAAATATTTCTGTTTCAAATATTAAACATAAATGCTGTTTTTAATTTTTTTAGTTAAATTTGTCAAAGTGAACTTCACAAATATATTAAAATGGTTCCTAATGATATTAAGACTTTTTTAAGATGTTGTTTGGCATTTAGGATTTTGAGCTAAAACAAAGTGCAAAATGTATCAAATTAAATGTGTTCTCTGTTTAATTACATTATAGTCTATATAAGGTATATCAAATGCACTTGTAATTAACATTGCTGTTTCATATTAATAATTATGATAGATGTTCATTTAAAGAATTCTAATAAGAGAGAATGCCATGAGTTCATTCAAAGCATGACAATATTTTTGAAAAAATACATCTCTAAATATTTTGCTTTTTTTTAAATTTTTCATTTGTGTGTAGTAAAATTATTAGAATGCGATATTTATACTTATTATAAATTACAATAATAGTTTAAAAATTGTCATATTTGACTTTGATTTTCTTACACCATGCTTATTCATGTCACATGGTTATGCTTTCTATTATATTTGTGTACTTGTGTGAAAATAAAATGTTGAGTTGTTTCATCATCATATAAGTGTGGCTATCGCTGATTTGTAAGCCATGTCTTAAAATCATGGTAATTGAGATTACCAAAAAGTAAAAAAGGCAACATGTCTAAAGAACCTCCAAAACTTGCATAATATTACTAAAAAATAACACTAATTTTTCAAGCAACAGCCAGAATATATAGAATTCATTCAATAATTAAAAAAAAAAAACATTTTACTTGAAATGAAAAATTTTTAATCAAAAATTATTCTATTTATAAATAATGTATATGGAAAACATTTCCATATAACTACTGATCCTAATAAAAATTTATAGTTTCCTTTGTTATACAAAAAAAAAAAAAAAATCTGTTTTAGAATACTTTTTAAATGGGAAGGTCTTTTGAATTTGAGAGAAATTTTTTGAAGCTTGAACGTTGTTTTTATAAATAATTTAATGGCTGAGATTTTATTATATCATAAAAATAATTATCTCCTATCTAATATCAGCCAAATTAAAACTTGTCTTTTAGTTTCTCATAATTATGCAAATGAATACTTTTTTGTGTGTGCTATATCTCAACAAAAAAGTTTCAATAAAAGGTTTGACAAAAAAAAAATCATTACTAATATCTTTTAATATCAATTTCTCCTACTTATGCTATCCAGCTGAGAAGTAAGTTAATTATCTATATTCGCACTTGCAATTGTATAGTCTCAGTAGGGAGTTTAGTATACAATACATCGTTGGTTTTTAAATATAGAATTTTGCTTTCTTTATATATTTAAATTAGCTAAATCAAGAAAAAGAGCATGGAATTGTGAAATGATTGTCATGATTATTTGCACTAGTCCAGTACTGAATAGCTGTGCACATCAGTAATTTATGATTATAGCTTACTTATAATTTTAATAATTTAGAACTCGATTAACTGAAACAAAAATGTTTTATATTTTAGCAATTTGATAGATTGATGATAAATGTTTAAAGACCTCTTAAGCTATGAAAAATAATTTATATTTGTTCATTTCTAACAATTGTTTGTCTTTGGAGTCTGTTTGTTCTATATATAAATTAGTATTTTTCTCAGATAATAAGATTTTCTCAGATTAATAAGCTAATTGTTTTTAAAATTGTTTTGAATTGTGATCTAAATGTTTAGTTGAATGTCAAAAAATAATTGTTTTTATTTTCTTATTTTCTTTATCGTAATCAATGGAATAAGTATAATTTAAATGTTATTTTAGAATTTTAAAAGTTCTTGGGGGCTATCTTAAAGTAATTTCTTTTTCATCACAAATTATGTTTATTCAAAGCACTTATACATTTTTAAAATAAAGATTTAATAAATATTTGAAATAATTTTGGTAAAGAATAGCTTTTAGTGCTCACTTTTTTTTGTTAGATTTTTCTAGAACTCTTAAACTAAATAAGCTGAATATAGCATTTTATGCTAATAATACTAGGTAAATTTCATGTTTATATGGAATAATTATTTTAATCATATGTTATGGAATAATTAATCATGTGATATGTAATAATCTTATTAAAATTTAATAATTAGATTGCTGTATTAAATTTTAAAGTAAGAGTGATTAAAATTTGTTAGATATCTTTGTATGGCCCATTTGTTTTATTATTGTTAACGTTTTGATTGTTATAATTTCAAAAATATTAATGAGTTAAAATGCTAATTCAGGTTATTCGTTAATTATTTTTAATTTTTCATTATTTGTCATCATTATTTTTCAGTAATTCCCATCTAAATATTAATATTTATTTTGTTTGGAATTATGCATATGAGCTTTTCCTGTTTAATATCTTGAAAAAGAATGCTAGCAAGATAACATAGCAGAATGCTAGAAAGATAACATTCAGATATTGCACATCTGTTTACAATGAAAAATTGCTTCACTTTTTCAATGGTATAATGATGATAAATAATTCATAGATAGATAGCATTGTTTTTTTAGCCTTTTTTATGATTTTAAAATTTTTTTAATAAAATCTTATATTTAGTCTTAATAGCATCTCCTGTATTATGCTCGAAACATAGGCATACTTATCACTACCCTACATCTTTACTCAGTAACTTATCCTTTCAAAAGGGGAAGTTTATCAAATAAAAATTCCTCTTTGCAAACTGGAAGGCAAAGGTAGTATCAAGTTAATGTTTTGAAATTCCTTGTTGTATAATACAGCATTTATTGTAAAATAAATATTAAAATATCAAATATTTAAAAAATAAAATAGATACAGAGACAAATATTACTAAAGTTTATTCAAATTTAATCACAATTTAAAATATATTACTAAAAATTAATATTTGTAAGTGTCATAAGATTGTATTGGCTTCTAAGAACTAAAAAAATATTGTTTACATTTTAAATATATCTCAAAAAAATTAATTATCCTTTGTAGTTATTATATTTTCAATTAAATGGGGAAAATAATTTATGATAGAAATATATCATTTAATTTTTTTAATTACATATGGGGGGAAAGATCTTGGCTATTATTCTTTTGCATATTTCAAATCTAAGTATTTATTGGAATAAAAATGAATTTATCATCTGATTTTATTTTTTTTACCTACTTGTGTTAAAGCTATAATTCCTATCTTTTTTAATACAGTATACGCTCAGGAATGCAACAGACTTCAGGATTGTCAGGTTAACAAAATCTCCAGATAATGAGGTTCACTAATAATATGCATTTAAATAACAAAATTTTAATGCACAAAATAATACAGAAAATTATTCTATGTAATAAATAATACTAATTGAATAACTGAACAGCAGCGTTTTTTACATCTTGAAAGGAATAAACATCTTTATTAAATTGGTTGGTCACTGTGAAAGTCAGATTCGTGATAAACATTTTTTTATAATAAAATATTAATGAAATTTTTAAATAATATTTAATGAATAGTATTAATGAAATATTATTAATGAAATTTTTAAAATCATATTTAAAGAAGTCTACTACTCGAGAAACAAACACTGGCCAAATTTCAAGTGTCAAGTGTCCTAATGTTTAAGGAGATTGCATGATCAGTGACTGAATGATATGTTATTTTTGTGCATGTTGCATGAAGAAAATGCAATTTTAGAATATAATTTAGATTATTTTAAAAGGTGAAATAAGATTAGAAGATTATAATAAAATGCATTCAAAGAATTAAAGTACGTGTGGCTCCTGGAATTTCTAAAGATGATCAAATTTGCAAAATGTTGCCGATAATTCTTTGTGTTCTTTTATACTTATTAAATTAGCTTTCTTCAAGTTATTGAACTTTAATTCTTGTGCATTTAAGTAATTTCAAAGTTAAAAAAAATAAGCATAGAGGTTTTTATTTTTTTGAAAGTGACAATCATGTTGAAAATAGCTTAAGTTAATGATTAAAAATTTATTTTAGCCCTAACTTCTAAGCTATTGTAGCTATAAAAAAGATTTTCATGCTAAAGTAGCAGATTTTAAAGAAATATTAATTCAACTAATATGATTTTTTTATTCTTTAATTGTAAGAAATTATGGGGAAAAATAAAAATTTCTCCTCCTCCATTTCACCCCCTTTGAGGTGGTGAAAGGCATATCTATGAATTCATTCAAAATTTTCATATTTCATGCCACTTATTCCAGGTCTGTTAAAATCCAAATAAAATTTCTTTTAGTTATCATAATCACAAAATGGGCAAAGCATTACAGGCATGCACATAGATATATATAGAGAGAGAAGTGAGATAGGTTGATATATAAATTTGGAAGTGTGCTTGCCATACTTGTTGGAATTGGGTTTTCCAAAATCATGTCAAGAGAACCATTGCAACAGGTAGTTTTCCTATAAGGAAATATTTAAAAAGATTAATTTATATATTTTCCTAATAAATGAGATGGCTCTTTAAGAAATGCATATTTATTTATTAACATTGAATTTTATTATATTTTTATTCTATCTTAATATTACTCATAATGGTTTCACATATATTTTCTATAGCAGTTAATATTTATAAATTTTATTGACATTTGCTACTTTAGAAGTTTAGGTAAGTTTGGGTTCTTGTTGTTTTGATATATTTATTCATTATTTAAAAAAGAATTTGAAAGAAATAATCTGCATTGCTTAGGTATTGTGTTATGTAAAATAAATGTATTTTTAAATAAATGTTTTGATATTAATGCATATTGTACAATTAAAAGCAGGCTTACTTTTTTGGATTGAGTGATTGATGTGCTTTAATTTAGGAAAATCTTTTTCTAATTTGATTTTTCTTTGAATCGAATTTGTAAGAACAAATAAAAATAGTTAAGGGTTGTTTCTTTTCTTTTTTTAAATTTTATAATTTAAAAAAATAATAAAGAAGGGGTAGAGCATTTGATTTTATTACAGCTTTATTACACAACTTCATCTGGGACAGATTCATACTCATTCTTTATTATTAATATTGGGTTCAAATATATCTTTAATAGAGTTATTATTAATTAAATCTATTAAACATTGTTTGCTTAATCCTTTATTGAATTCATGTTTTTGTAGTTTTCAACTTGCAAGTGCTTTTTATACTTTGTGATGTTTTTTTTCTTTCATATTTGCATACATCTGTAACAATATCAGGCATAATGGATAGTAGAATGGGTGATGAAATTCTCTTTATGGCTATAAATTTTGTAAAATTTCAAATGTTTATTTTTATATATTTTATCTTTTACATTGCATAATTTATTGATGCCAAATTTAGAATCTATATGCATATATCTATTAGAATCTATGTGTATATGTATATATTTACATTTTGTATCTACTGATGTTTATTACAGATTTATTCTGTGTCTCACTACTACACATTTTAAATTTTACTTAAATCAGATAACGTATTTTTTTCAAAAATTTTTTTGAGTGTCTTAATGCTCAATCTTTATCTATCCTTACTTTTGCCTTAATCGATTTAATGAATATCTATAAATTCTACCTTTTTAATAATGTTTATTATGGAAAATTTATATTAAAGCTTTTATTTTTTTTAGAAAAATTTTAATTGTTCAATATGTGATGTTGAAACTGTTGTGCATATTCATAAATATGTCCAGATTATGTAACTCATGAGTTCCTTTTAATTATTGGTATTTGCTTAGTCCAAAGGTAAATATTTAGCTTTATTTCATTTGTATATTTTTTATTTCAGATAATGAAATGAGTACAGGAAGATCAGCACCAATATCTTTTAATAGACCAAGAAAAAGTCTCCCTCAGGAATTAGAATATTCACCAGACAAATCGTCGTTAGGTAAGCTTGCTAAAGAATCCAGCACATCTACCCTTGTTCCCACTGAAGGCTCTTTAGAAGATACACCACCTAATGAAAAATTTTCAAAGCCAATAGAAGAGCCAACTGTTGCACAAGAACCTGATGAAACATTTAAATCAATTGACAACATTGATATTAATATAGATAATAGTTCTTTAAATGACAATATCAAAAGTAATCCATCTCTTGCAAAACCTATGTTTGTATCCATCCCTCAGAAAAATGTTTTCGCCAAGCTTCGTCCAAAGAGAGCTGCAAGTCTTCATATAAATGAATACCGTAAAGATTCAGATTCTCCAAGTATGTCCGGATTGCAGAAGTTTTTTGATCGTCACAAAAGCCACAATTATTTGCGTACCATGAGTCAACCTGTTAGCCCAACTGACAGTGAAGCTCCAGTTTTAAAGCAAAAAGTTTCATCCCACAGAGGCTTATTTAGTCGAAAGTCCAGTAAAGATAAACAAAACAAGTCATCAAGCACTTTGCAGTTGGGGAATGATTCAGATATGTCTCCATCTCAAAGCCTTGTCGAGCAGAAAAATCTAAAAAATCTTGCTTCGAAATCTGTAGATGTATAGGTTTCTGTGAGCTTTTTTGTTCTTTTTGTTGTTGCGCTATAATATTTGCATTTTTAATTAGGGTGTCTACTAATCACATAAAATTCCTGCATTTCCATCTAGGATTTAAAAATATTTTCTATCTGAAAGATTTTCCTAAGAATAATTTGATGCAGCAAAAAAAAAAGTTGTTCGTTTGAAAAAAATACTTGTTTTAAAAAACAATTTAATTAAAAGCAGTTTTTTTTGCAAGGGGAGGCTTGTATAGCTTACCTTATACCTAACTGAAAATCATTATTTAACTAAAAGCTATCACTCCAGAATCTTGTTCTTTTTACCTCTTTAAGAACTAAAAAATATTCTTTTTTAATCCTGAATTGTATATAATTTTTTATCATTCTTCATATGAACTTATGTGTTACTATATTGGCATTACAATTTTTATTTCTTTTTAAGAATATTTTGAGATACATTTTGTCCTTCCAACTTTTAAAAACTTTGTAAAAAAAAAGTGTTGAAAAAATTATGACAAATATTTTGTGCTCCAGACATGGATATTTGCACATGGTCATTTTTTAAAAATAAAATGTAAAATTCAAAATCTATTAAATGAAACTCTTAGCAGTTAAATTTAGATTTTTAACTATTCTTGCTATTTACTAATGTTTTTTTTTAATTAATCAGCTTTGTCATTTAAAAATAGTGGAAAAAAAAAGGATTGCAAAAACTTTGCTTGAAGCAGCTTTTTTTTATATATAAAGATTAGTAGACACCCAGTTTTTGATATTTTAGATTAGTTTACTTTGTGCATTTATTTTTCCTTGCAACCATGTCTATGTAATAATTAAAGAATTATGACAAAGGCATGTTTTGTCCACATCAACATTGATATTTGAATATCACTAAGTGTGTACTTGAAGATTGTTTACTTAAGAATGTAGATTTAATTGCTTAAATGTATATGATGTTATTTAAATGATATATGACAGTATTAGAGCTTATGCATTGCTCATAGTATAGATTGCTCAAATCTAGAATATTAGTTTATTTCATTATTCACACAATTCCTGTGATTGATGCATAAGAATTTTTATGTTGTACTTAGTATTATTATGACATTCTTTTGCAAGTGACAGTTTCAAGTTGACAGTGCTTAAGAACCATAAATAACCACATAATAAATAAATGATTTATGTGTTTCTGTGGAGTTTTACAATTTATAAAAGCCATATGAAATTAGAATTTCATTGTACAACAGATTGGCCATATTTAAAATGGAATTTTTTTCAATTTGAACAAATATTTTTAAATATATTAGAATAAATTTGATAATTATTTATTTTGCTGTAATGTTTCATGTCATAGATTTCCTGAGATGCCAGCTTTAATTACCATTGACTAAAATGCATTTTGGAAATTTATGATAAATTATTGTATTCATTTGTGTAAATTTATTAGAAAATTATTAGATGATTTCCTGCATTAGACAAATTTAATTATATATTAATTAGATATTATATTGGCTTGTCTCATTTCACTAATGAATTTCTTTATTCAGTTCATTTAAATAAATTCTTTTGTTACTTTTAAAGAAGATTCTATTAATGTTATTTAATCATATCTGTTACCTTTATATTTATTTGAATACTATAAATTTTTTTTAACTGTGCTTTAATTTAAAAATTAAGTACTTGTAGAATTACTATGAAACTGTCACATATTTTTTAAATAATTGTGTTAGCAAAGAAATATCAAATAATTAAAATATCATCCATTTCCAAAAATTAGCAATTTTAGAATTATAGTTAGATATTTTTTTAATTATATACATGTACTTTGATTTTATAGTTCATTAGATTGTTTATGTTCCTTGTGTATTTATGAATTATATCTGAGTTTTAATTTATCCTTTTTTCATTTATGTTATATTTTACTGAACAAATTTTTATTATTTATAATTGAGTCATTTTCCTGCAATACCCTGCTTGATAAATATTAACTTTGCCATCTAATTGCATGTTGCCCTTTTCTTCCTTACAAGATGCACTGTGATTTTTAATTTTGATTTGCTATTATAGCATGTTTCATGAGTGTAAATAAAATTTTCTTCTCACAAGAAACATGATTAAAAATAAATATATAAATCAAAAATAAATTGAAAATTTTTATTAAAATAAATATATAAATCAAAAGTTTAAACTTTTAAACTCTATTCTATTTGAAATCTTTAACATTCAACTGTTTAGTTTAAATAGTTTAATAATAATTTATCAACACTTAGTGTGATAATTATTATTATTAGCTGAAGAAATTTCTTTGTTTTACCTGAAACTACAAAATACAAATTTTGACAAATTTATAAATTCAAATGTAAATCAAGTTCATATCAATTGTGGATTGTTTAAATCACGAAATTGTTATGCGAGCAAAATTTCATTGCAAAATTAAGGGCTTATTAATAAGATGCAAGATTTATGCATTTTTTGTCAGTTTTTTTTTTACAAAATTTGAAAAACAAAATTTTATATTTAAATTGTAATAAATATATATGAACATTTTAAGTGCTTTATCTCTTTGGCCACAACAAAAGAAGAAAAAAAATCACCTGCTTGATATATATATTTTTTCTTTTTATCTTCTAATATGTTATTTTTAAAAAGTGTTTCAGCCTTTGGCTTAATGTTCACATAGGTTAATTATCCATGAAGTTGGAAAATTAAACATGAACATTTTACTGGTAATAAAACAATATTATATTAAAGTATTAAATGTTTTATTTATAATTCCAAGAAAGTCACTTGAAAATTTAAATTTTATGAAAGTCAAAGGCTGTGAAACAAATCCGAAAAGAGAATTATTAGTCACAAAGAAATTTCAGGTTTATATATTTAAGCCTTATTTAGTTCATTTATTCATTTAAAAAAAAACTTAAAAAGGATGCTTCCCTTTGTTCCTGATTAATTTAAATATTATTATATTATGCAGAAATTTTTTTCTCTTATTTTTGAGTGTAAAATCATTTAAAATAATCTCTTTAAAATAACTACAATAGTATATTTGTAAATAAGTATAGGAAAGTCAACTAAATGTCAGGTGATAATTAACTTGTCATTTGGAAATATCTTCCCATGTCTTCAGAACTGTGACTTAAGAAAATATGATCTGATTTTCGTTGTCATTTGCTGTTATCAGCATTTTACTGTACTTCATTGATCTCATTTTGTGCTTGTATGAATGCATACAGCTGTATATATATTTAGTAACCATTGCAAGTAATTTTGTTTTCATTGTACATCTGTCCATGAAACAAAGTAATCTTAAATTTTACAAGTATTTTATCATTGTGATAAGTTAATGTCTGCATTTATTTGTCATTCACCATTTGCAAAGAAATAATAGTATTAGTATTAATATATGAGTGTTATTTCATGATATTAGTATTATTGTATTATATTTGAAGCATTTTCTTCTGTTTATTTTATATTGGAAATGTATTTACAGATAATGCAGATAATAGATCTTATTTATATTAGAACAAATTTATATTTTAAATCAGTTTTGAAATTTAAAGCTAGGAACTACTGAAAAATTAATTATAGAATACATCTCTCATGTTACAATATCAATGTCACTCAGTCATTTTTACCTAATTTATTTGTTATTTCTCTAAATGGAATTAATTCCTTTTATTACCTTAAATGTAATTTTACTAACATTTTGTGCCTTTAAATAGACTTGCTAATGAATAATATTGTAGTATATAGTATTAGATTTGATTCTAGCATTACAAGTTTTCCATATAACTTCTATGTGAATATTTCACTTTGGAACTGAATATTTCATTGAAAAAATCATGTTCATTAGTTTGATTAAATAATAAATGTTATATCCTTATTTTTTTTCTAAACTGTGTCTCTTTTAAAAAGTACACTCCAATTTAAAAATTCTTTTTAATAATACTTCCAGTGACTTTTGAATGATAACTTCCAGTTTTCCTAAGATATTTAGAGATGATGCCTTTTAATACCTGAAGAAATATAAAAATTATTGCACTTTAAGTTGATGCATTTGTGAAGATAAAAATGATTTTTTTTTTGTTGCTGTTATATGTTTATTAATTACAACTTGTCAGTTATAATGAAATCATTTGTGAAGAAAATTTCAATCTTTTGAATATGTTATTATTTTTAGTGAAAATTACCTTCACTTATATATTATAGTTATTGTTTGTGAGTCTTAAGATATATCTTGAGCTATAGAGTATAGTTTAGATTGCGAGATAAAAATATCAAAATATTTATGGATAATATATTTATTTTCCATTAAAATAAACTATAAATGTGTTGATTTTTTTAATAAATTTTTAAATCTAGGTGCTCTGATCAATTATTTAATCACATGAAAATCAAAAGAGAAGTTCTAGTAGTATAGTAGCATTATTTGATTGGGTAAATTATTTGATTTCTTATTGTTTTATTTATTTATTTGATTTATTTGAGCATTATTTGATTTGGGTTTTTATGAGAATACATTCTGGAAATACTATTATACATATACTATTATACATTCTGGAAATTTTAATATTCAGTTATATAGAATTATCACAGTTAGTATTAATGTTTTTCTACTTAGTTCTGTAATATAATATTTTGTAGCCATTAAGAATTATTATTATAAAAATAATTAGTTATAATCTTTAATATTAAACACATTTCTGGAGTCCTATATGATCTTCCCTTTGATATGATTTGATTGTGTTAATAAATTATCAATTTTTGCTATCTCAAATTATTTTTTTTTAGTATTTATTGGTATTATTATTAATATTACAAGCAAATAATTTTAGTTCATGTATACTCCAGTTTAATCAATGAATAGATTGTACAAGCAAACAGCATTCATGCATATGCATGAAAAAAATAATGTATAATTTTTTATTCGATTCTTCAATTTTGTAAACAAATGTAAATTATTTCTACCCACCAATGAAACATTTTATGAAGAGTTTTAAATCAATAGTTTTCTTCATTTTTAAAATTTTTATTATTTACTTCATTTTTATATAATATTAAAATATATGTATGAAATGGGAAAAAATTTATATATATATCTGAAAAATGAAATAATATTCTATATTCAAAAAATAGTCTGTGTCTACCTCTTATGTCCGTATCTACATCTTGCCTTTTTACCAATGAACTTGGTACATTCTATATTTTTGAATGGTGCATTATTAAATTTGTTGTGAGAATGTTTATCTGGAAAAGAATCTCTATAAAAAGAATGTGATTTATTTATACAGTATTTTGGATGGACGATAGTATATTTTTTTGAAGTTGGTAATGATGCTGAATTCATAAAATATTCTTGTATTCAAATTCAGTTCTAGTTCTATGAGGAATTTAGAAGTGAAATTTAAAGAATGTTTATAAAAAGAACTTTAGCAATTGTATTGTGGTGTTGCATATATTTATAGATATATGAATTGAAAGAATTGTAAGTTTAATATTGTGATATAATATGTGTGATATTGCACATATTGAAGATGGTGATATAGATATTGTTTACAGTGATTCAGATACATCTAGCAGTGGCACAAATATTGTGTTTGGTGTATACTAATTTGTGATGCATTTGCAAAACATTTTAGAAATTTTTGATGACACAGAAATTTGCTAGTTTTTACTATATTCAGATTTTTAGTGTTTTAATTTTACATTTAACATATAAAATTTAAGTCAAGAATAAATAAAATTACAGCTTTATACTTCTGAATGCTAAGAAATCATTATAATTTACAATGATGTCTTAATGCAGTGATTCCTACCTTTCAATTTGCCATCCCTTAAATCTATTTATACTGGTTCTTTGTTGTACCCATGATTTTTTTAAGTAATGTTTTTTAAACATTGGCATGTTTGTGCTTATTATAATTTAAAGTAGCAAAAATAAGATGATAAAGTAATAAAAGGAGTCTTGCATATATTATTTTTAAAAAAGTGGGAAATATTATTTAAATGAGGGAGTCATGTTTGGTTGTTGTTACTAATAATCAAATGTGTTTGGATTTTTAATGCATAGTAAAAACTAATCTGTGTTGTAAAAAAAAAATTTACATTAATGTGAAATTGTACATGTTTATTATTAAATTTTGAGTACTTGTTTATTATTAAATTTTTCAAAACCAAGTTTGGAAAACACAAGATATAGTTTTAAATTAGGATTTGTTAAAAATTTTTTGAGTACATTAATTTTTAGAAAAATATAAAAGAAATTTGTCACCCTTTCTTTTTAATAAAATTTAAAAAAGAAAAAAAAATATTGTTATTCCAAAACAAATATTTTGCTTTCAATATGCTTCATTGCTGTATTCAGTGACTTGCTAACAAATGCTAAAAATGAAATACAGTTTTGGAGATTTAATGTTAATGTCATTGCAGTGTTAAGGCAGTTGAAATGTCCAAAACTAATCTTAATGTGGGACCAATAACAAAGTTACAAAGAGATTTTTTTTAAAGTATTATATTTAGCAACCAGTTATTTTCCCACCATATTAATAACATTTATTTGTAATGCCAACTTCAATGGCTCACATCTTATTGCATATTCTGATTGGTCAGCTACTCATGAAAATTAGTGAAGTGGGTTCAGTTATTGAGATTGGGGGGTTGTGTCAAGGTTTTTTATTTTGTGATATGCCTTGAAAATGAAAGATAGGGAAGGGGAACAGGTGACTGACTATAGGTTTAGAGTAGGGGCTTAGAGAGTTTATTAATTCCCCTCCCCCATAGAAATATTTGAGATTTCTATTGAAAGTTTGCAATGATGGGGTAAAGGCAGATAGTTGATGGCATATCTAGTGGCTTTTGAGCTTATAAATGAAATAAAAGTTGGATCAATGGCTAGAGCCAGATGATTGGCCTTGGTTTTCCTGATCATTTTAAATATAAAAAGATAGTGATTTATGAAAAACATTTTATGTTTCATAATTAATATTTCATAATATGCTGGTGCTTCCCCCCCCCCTTTGCTATGACTCATGATAATGAATGGAATCTTTTGGGAATCATTGCTTTAAGATTTAAGAAAATAACAACAATACATATATGTAACTTTTTTTAGTGACTTGATATTTCATATTGAAGTATCTTAAACTAAATCGGATAAAAAAGAAAAAAAAATTACACAGAATATCTCACATAATTTCCTGTTAGAATGAACACCTGTGATACATTAAAAAAAACACTTGATCTGAAATCAATGCATTTGTAATTTTTTTTAATTACAATATTTCTAAAACATCGGTCTCTTTATTTTAAATTTTAACTTTCATTAGAAAAATAACAAGTATTTTGTTGAAATGTGTGCATTAATATGAAAAAAATATATATATTGTTTTGTTTTTCGTTGGAATCATTTACATTAGATCATCTACAAGTCTTTCATGCTTCGTGATATTGTTTTACACTCACCTTCAGCCATCTAATTTCTGTGATTAATATAACTGTTATCTTAACTGAAGATTTTGAATACATATTTCTGAATGTATATTTTAAGAAGTATTAATGTGTGTGTCTTAGATATTACATATTTTATTCTTATTCTCCGGTTTTGGATTGATTGTTGATAATGTTTTACTATTTCAAGACCATACTTAATTCTAGTCCTTTTATTATATATGCAGTTGTTATTTGTTTTCAGATGCCATTTAAGTGCCATTATGCTCGTATTTTCGTTGAGTTTAGTTGTGTATTTTGCAACAATTTTGAAAATGATCTACATATTGCACTCTGTTATTAACTAATATATATATGCTTTTGCAGTTTAAATAAAGCCTTTTATTTTGAATCTATAAATTTGTATCTATTATTTATTGTATGTTGTCATTTTCTGCATATTTCTCACACACATAACCAATTACAGTTATATACAAAAACGTTTAGCAAATTTTAAGGTATATGACTGCTTTTGGGATGTATTTTTTGAAAATTGTTATATAATATGTATATTTTGGAATATTTGTAAAAAGAAAAAGATTGAAGACATTTGAAGTGTGAAATAAAAATAAGAATTAAAGCCAAAAGTATTTTGAAAGTTGAATGAAATAGTCATTTTTCATCTTGGCTGAAAACAAATATAAAGTAAAAAATTTCTAATTCAGGAGCTATCAAATGATTTGTTGAAAATATTGTTGATAAATCAAGAAATATATCACCTGTTTTCTGGATTACGACAAATAAAAACTGTTTTTTATGCAATAATTAATTATTAATGTGCAATTAGTAAATAATATGAAAATTTTAATTTTTCATATTATGAAAAACTAAAAAAATTGCAAAATCTTTTGTAAAAAATTGTTTATTCTGTAATTCAGAAAATACAGAAAATATTGAGAAATTTCTATACTAACTTTGAATTTAAAAAAGGTGTATTAGATAAGTTTTTTTTTTTCTTTTTCTGCTAAGGTTTTACCAAAATTTAGAATTTGAAAAATAGTGTTTATATGTAAATAGCACTCAAACATAAATTACACAAATATAAAAATCAATTAATTTTTCCAAATTAGGGACAGAAAAAAAAAATTCGAACTGTTTTATAAAATAGGTATTCAGAGATGAAGAATGTCTACTTATAATAAAGATGAATGTGTATGTGTTGGCGCTCTTCAAGCCTGACCGTTTGACCTACAGCTACCAAATGTGGTATATGATTACATTTACGTAATGCTCATCATCATGATTCGAAATTTTAATTCGAATTTCGAATAATTAAAAATTAATCTGATTTTCAGGGTTTTTTTTTTTTTTTTTCCTTTCCTCGATAATTTTCAAAAATGTTATTGCACAAAAATACCTCCCCAAAATTTTTTTTTTAAAACAAGACTTAAATGATATATATTGTTACGAATCCGTAATGCTGCTTCCCAGCATAGTTGGTTCCATCATTGGAAAGAATGTTTTACAGTCATCTCTATGGAACAGAGTCTGGGCTTCGTGTCGGGGGTCCCGGAGCTTGGCGACAAACTTAGCGACCATTTGGCGACTTGGCGACCAATTTAGCGACTTTGGCGCCAAAATAGATAATACCCGAAACTTCGAGAATTTTCCCGATCCGTCCAGTAGGAACCGAGATACGCCTCGAACGTTCCTGATTGGTTGAGAGGCTTCTAGCCCCGCCTCCCGAGACCTATAAAAGGGGCTACGGCTGCCAGAGAAGTAAAGTCAGTATTCCGAGCCAGAGTCGGAGAAGTAGAAGACGGAGAATCGGAAGCGACTGAGGCAAGCTAGTGCTGAACTGAGCTGTGCGCTACTGTCTGCGGTAGATTCTGGTTGTATGCTGCTGTGTGTGCTGTTGTATGCTACACGTCTCGGGTGAAGATAATCGTCTTCTGTGCTATATATAGTTGTCGCTTTTGTGCTGTCCTGTGTGTCTTCGTGTAAATAAACGTCGTTGTTTTTATTCTACTTCTGCCTGCTAATTGAGCGTTCTCCATACCATATCACTCCCACTATCCAAACGAACCCCGGTAAAGAAAATTTCGTAACAATATATACTTAAATGATATATATATACAACTGTTTTATATTAAATCCATATTATTTTAATCGTCTTTCTTACTCTGGGTGCAACGCTTATGAAACATTCTAATGGAGACCAGTTCATAACATTATAGCTCTGCTTACAACGCAAATATCTTTTAAATTTCGCGATAGTGTAACTTCACTTTTTTATGAAATACATATTAAACAGTGTTTCTCTCTTTCAATTTTCAACAATTGAAAAAATCCCAATATTCAATATAAGATGAAAGAATGAAAACGGTTTAATTCTCAGAACAACAAAGTAATATATTGTTGAGAATTAGAAATAAATATTTTTTAAAAAATTCAAAAAATTACTCGATTATTAAATTGGTATCATGAAAAAGACATTTTTTTAAAATTTAAAAGCGATATAAAATTTATTTTTACGCAGTGATATTTTTGAATGATATTGTGGGAAAGCTGCACAATTCAGCTTATTTCTTGATTTATTAAAATTCTATTTAAAATTTGAAAAACCTTGCTTCAATGTGCACATTATCACCCTCCAAAGTATACATGAGCCCGATTTGGTAGTTGTAAGTCTGGCCTGTAGACTGCCAACACACACATATTCATATCTATTATTAGTAGAAAAAATAACCAACTTTGATGGCTAATTGATTCGCCGGGAATATTGATTCACTTTAATTTCAATTTAACCTCTTATGCATAATTTGATATTCGTGATTCCCTTAGTAAAATATTTGTAAGCCATAAATTTTGACAGAAATAAAAGCCGTTTATTTTAATAGTCTTATACTTGTTAAAATTACGGTCTACAGAAAACATATCAATGGCATCACAATGTCATTCAATCTTTTGCACTCAGGTTTATTTAGTTTTTAATTTTTGTTGTATTGTAAATTTATTTTCTTATTCTTGACACTGATGTGTAGCAAAATCTCTTTTTTAGCTTTTAACAATAGATCTAAATAGCACGACAAATATGAAAAGAGAGAAAAAGAATGAATTCCATTGCAAAAACGAAAGCTATTGTTAAAAATTTCCTAATTTTTTAAAAATTATCAAAATTTAGGAAAAATTTGCAAGTTAATTAAATCAGAAATATCCCTTAAAAATACAATTTCTTAAATTTTAAAATAGTGTAAAAATCTGTTTCGTACGATATCATTTTCGGGTTTGGTTTAGTTATATTAACGTCCCGTTTTACAGCACCACTAGGGCTATTTTGGGACGGACCTCGTAATTTTGAACCGCGGTCAGATGACGAGGACGACACCTGAGATGGCACCCCCTCTCCACACCACACCACACCAGCAGGAGGACGTTTGGTCATGACGGATTTAACGTGCAACAGACCCCCTTACACGACGGTTCTTCGGTGGAATCGGGTCACGAACCTGAAACCCTCCGGTACCGAAGCCTTGACCTTGCCACCGCTGCCCCTATCATTTTCGGGAGTTATTGCGGAAAAACGACAAAATCTTGATTAATGTTTTACTAATCAAAATTTCAAAAAACAAAAAAAAGTTTCTACGAGACGAACATTTTCAAAGTTAAATTTGGTAGTTTCAGGTCAAACAGACAGTCCTCTAAAGGTCAAATAGTCAAACAAAAATTCACATAATTAAACATTCGATGAGTCTATTAAAACGAATTGAATTGCATTGTAACAATGAAATCTATTATTAAAATCAAAAAATATTTTCCAGAAATTGTAAGTTCCATATGTCAAATAAATCAATATCATATAAAAGGTATTATTTTAAAAACACAGTAAAAAATTAGTTTTGTACGATATTATAAATATTTTTGTAATCATGGAAAAATCATAGAAATCATTGAATTTTGTAATCTTGGAAATTAAATATTTAGTATCATGGAAATATGTTAAATCTCACTTAATTTTTACTTAAATTTTAATTAGAATTTCTGAAATAATAGCTCTCCAAATTGCATATTCCAACCTTCCACATTATAACCATGCCAATTTTCGTAAGGCTGGGTCTAAGATTTTGTCCTATAGAGGTCAACACATAGATAAATATGCACACACACATTCTTTTTAACTATTTGTAAAAATGGAGGAGAAATATTCCTAACGGTATATTTAAATTATTAAAGTATAGAAATATGAAAAATAATTAAGGAATAGAAATGCGGAGTAGTTAAATAATTCAAGAATAGAAATGCAGAATAGTTAAATAATCAAGAATAGAAATGCGGAATAGTTAAATAATTCAAGAATAGGAATGCGAAAAATGATTAAAGTATAGAAATGTGAAAAATAATTCAAGAAATGCAGATTATTTAAATAATTCAAGAACAAGAATGCGAAAAATAATTCAAAAACAGGAATGCGAAAAATAAATTCAAAAATATAAATGCAGATTATTTAAATAATTCAAGAATAGAAATGTAGATTATTTAAATAATTCAAGAATAGAAATGTAGATTATTTAAATAATTAAAGAATAGAAATGAGAAAAATTATTCAAGAATAGAAATGCGGAATATTTAAATACAATAATTCAAGAACAGAAATAACTAAATAAATCTTGAAGTCCAATAATAGAAAAACGTCTGAGTTTCATAGAAATTTTGATTATTAATTTTCAGCATATAAAATTTAATATATAATAAATGAAATATCTTTAATTTAATTTACTACGTAAATAGAAAATGTCGCAACTGAATGTTGTATGTAACAGAACGAAATAATATTACCGAGTCTCCACTGCCACTAATTATGCAAATTGAGCTCCTAGATGAATAAATTTTCAGAATTAATGAATGAGTAGACGGAGAAATGAGCCTTCGGTAGAAATTAGTAGTAATGTTGTAAAATTACTTCACCGTTGAATTATCAGAGGATTACCCGCAAGTGAAGATTTATTGCTTTTGAATTATTCACTTCCAACAAGTGGCGAATTGAACAGTTTATTATTAAATCTAATATTCTAAATCTTAAATCTTCACTATATTATGAAAAACCAATGCGAAATGATATCGAGATGATGCTATTTGAGTAAAAGATGATTTTGCGGTTAAACGCATATATTAACATGATTGAGTATATCATTTTTACGCTGTTTTGTTCCATGTCTGTTGAGATGGAATATTAAAGTCGATTTTTCAGTCATTTCCTTGTGTGCAAAAATTCTATTAATTTGTGCAATTGCGTGTCCTGGATTATAATACATTATTTTAAAATGTTCATAATTACTACTAAACTGAATAATTGTAATTAAATTTTGTTTCTATACTAGTGGCGCCATCCGTGGTAGTATAAAATAACTAATTTTAAGAGTCCGGATATTTATAATAATGAATAATAAAATTTAAAAAATGAAAAATTAGAAAGACAGAAATATTCTATTTTTTTAGTACACTTATGAAAAAAAATTTGTAAAATAATTTTTATTAATAATTTATTTTTTTATATTTTTCTTTTGTTCGTTTTTATTATTTCCTTCTTTTTTCGTGTATTTTAAAGATAGTAATATTAAGTAAGTAAAACATTATAAGACATATTAAGTAAATAAATAAGACAGTAATACCAAGACAGTAAAAAAGAACGATTTAACTTCATCAAAAAAAATATCAACAATTTTTTTCTCATTATGTTAATGACGACTGCGGCAAAAAAACCAGAATTCACACTTGTTTCCAATGAATTTTCCACAAAATCGTTAGTAATTTGTAGTTAGTAAAAAAAAATTATCCTAATTTAACTTACCCGAAAATTCAGTTAATATTTTGAATAAAATTCATCGATTAATTTATTCCAATTCTCATTTAGTTCAATTAGAATTTACTTTATTTAGTACTAGCCATTTTGGCGACGAGCTGGCTAGCCAGGATTTATTATTGCTACAAATTTTAATTAAATATTTTATATAACTTAATCTGAATGACCTTTCCAACAAAATATTTTTAAGCTTCAAATTAGGGCAGATATTTAATTCATACTTTTTTTTTTTACCATTCTGTTCATTTTATTAAACATTTCTCTTACTTTCTGTCAAATCCCCTGAAATTCATAAAAAAAAAATAGATGCATTCAGCTTTTTTTAGCCTTACAATGCAACTTAATATCTATTTTTAAAAATGTGAAATTTGGTATCATTTTCGTGTTAAGAGTATTTTAATTTATTACACATTTTTCTCAGCATTAAGTAAATATATCATTTATTTCTGTGAAATCTGCTTTGCCAATAATGACTTGTAATAAGGACAGAAGTTTAGCATCGCTATTTAGAAAAAATAGGAAAAACATTTTTCAACTTTAATAGCAATTTTTATCTAGGACTTCGGTTTTCTTCTAGAATTTAGATGTTTTTATATCATTGTTCGTGATATATTTATATTCGTTCAGAATTTTTAATATTCTTGTTGAAAAATATGCTTAAAATAATTTTTAAAAAGAATTGATTAAATATAGAAAAAAAATTTATATAATAAAAAACTGATAGCATTGTAAAGAGAATTTTTTGAATATCAAGATGATGTACAATTTATATTTGCACGGAAATATTTTCAGAAATTATAAAAAACGCCAAAATTTTGCTTAGTTTTTAATAAGAATTCTAATTAAAATTGATCTCTCCGAGGTTTACATATTCCTACCCTCCAAAATATTAATGTTGCTAGGCTTGATAGGTCTGAGTCAAACAGTCTAGCTTGTAGATAGGGCCAACACACACGCACAAAAACGGATTCATTTTTATTATAAATATATACAAAGATTGGAAATTTCCAACTTCCAGTGATTCAAAATATCGCAGATGGCGCCTGGTAAAATCAAGTATATATATATGTGTGTGTGTGTGTGTGTGTGTGTGTGTGTGTGTGTGTGTGTGTGT
>JAPMOR010062892.1:180571-200067 GCA_026543865.1 Argiope aurantia | reverse complement strand
TGTGTGTGTGTGTGTGTGTGTGTGTGTGTGTGTGTGTGTGTGTGTGTGTTACAGTCAATATTATTAATCAATTATCTCTGTGTGAATTAAGAATAAAGTAGAAAGATCATCTGACCTTGAACTATCAAATTTCATACAGTCATATGAATTAATTTCGTCAAAATTTTGTAATAGTTTTATAGATTTTATGTAAAGATCAAGTACAAAATTTTATTCTTCAAGTTCTGATTATTTAGGAATTATCTTAAGAATGTGGCATAATTCGAAACTAATCTCGTTGGATTCAGGAAAGTCCAAAAATCGGAGATTCTTAAAATTCTAGATGGAGAATTTGTTTGAGATTTGCAATATTTTCTATTTGAATGCTTCATACACGAGTATTCAAACGAGCTTTTCCAATAAAAGTCAAGAATAGACATTTATTTTCATTTTTCCATACTTCAGTGATTATTGTGTTATCTATTTCACCATGAGTCACAGGAGCTGAGCAAGATTTGACTTCCCATTTATGGCTTTCGTTCCATTTTCCAAATCGCAGGATATTTATTGCTACTCACAAAATTTATCGTTTGCTTTTACTGTCGCTTCCGCCTTCGGGACTTTTGAATGGTTTGTCTCCAGCTTCAAAGACAAAAGAATGCTAAAGTTAAGATGAAGAAAGTGGCATCGTTTTGTCCTGATCATTCCCTTATTGACAGAGTTTTCAGGTTAAGTTTAGAATTATTAAACTCTAGTGCTTTCATTCCAATTAAGATAAATTTTAGAAATGACAAATGCGAAGCACAGTACAGTTGGCTTTGAATTGGTCAAAAATTAAATTTTCATTCGTTGTTGTTGTTGTTGTTATGATTTTATAGTTACTCTACAAGGTTTAACGTAAGCATTAGATTCAGATTCATTTTTAAAATAATGATTATACTTTCATATGTATTATACTTGCTACTTTTTTGCACAGCATAATATATAAACATAAACATTAATTTTTGTAATACTAGTATTATACTTGTCATTGATCGGAATGAAATTATTTTCAAACTTTTTTCTCAAAAAATATTAGTTTATTCAATATTGCAAAATTTCGATTAAAACATTTCTCATATTTTCGTATTTGTGAGAAAACATTTGTACTTTAATTGAACCTGAATTGAAAATTTGAAGTACACATAATTCTATAAAAGCACTCTAAATATTTTATGGATGTTAAAAGTACTCTAAATATTTTATAGATGTTAAAAGCACTCCAGATATTGTATAGATGTTAAAAGCATTCTAGATATTTTATAGATATTAAAAGCACTCCAGATATTTTATAGATGTTAAAAGCACTCTAGTCATTTTACAAAATATCTGTGTAGTAATCGACATATACCGATACGCTTGATTCACTAAATATATTTTTACTTTCTTTTATCGAGAAGTTCCTGTAAAAAACATTTTTATAAAATATTTAACACTATTTAAAAGTACAGTAAAAAAAGGTTTGAATAAAAGTTAAAGGAAAATTATGTAAAAATCATATTCATCATTGTAAGAAGAAAGAACGATATTAAAATAGTATTATCTTTAAAAAACAATCACTTTAAATCATTCTAGTAAAATTAGTTAATCTTTTCATTTACAAAAATCGCATATTTCTGAAATAATGTAATATATATATATATATATATATATATAAATTAAAATATCTTTAAAAATTCACGTTTTTACCTCTAGATGATATAAAATTCACACTCAATCTGACAAATGATTTTTGTGAATTATTTTCTTAATGATTGCATTTTTCTGATTTTGATATTCTTTTTAAAATTTATTTATAATTAAAAGAGTAAAGACTCTGTATGGTAATAAAATTTATTTCTAATTTGGTTAAGTATAAATTAGGAGCCTAAATGAGTTTCAATAAATCATGAGATAAAAATGCAAATTGAAGTGGAAAAGAATGTTCTAGAATTCCTTTTGCAGTGGAATCTTAGAAATCAAGGCAAGATTATTGAATGCATTCATCTATCTGCCAAGGCAAACCAGGCTCATATCTGGATCGCGTTATCGTGACATTAGACCTTGAATTACATCTTGTACTTACGCTTAATGATAAACTCCTTTGCAAAATGGGGCAGACTGTTAATGAAAACCAGAAATAATTTAGACATATGGCATATTTTTTTTCTTGTCATTTAAAAATTTCTGGTTAGTATTAACTTTTGAACTTGACTTCTACATAAATTAAGAGAATTATAAACAAAGTCAGAAAATTAGGTTGAATCAATAGATAGATGTCTTAACATGATTAAAATGAATTGGGCCAGGTCAATACCATTTGTAATATCCAGCTATCGTGGAATCGTTGATCGCAGCCTTTCGAATATTTCTTTTACTTATTAAAATAGTTGCTAATTTTTTTCCTTCATATTTTTCCAAGGCAAAAAAAAAAGTTTGTTATTTTATAAAAAACTTTTAAGATTTTTTTTCAACGTGATAATGTTTATAGCTAGGGTAATGTTAGCAAATTGCGTGGTGCTGTGTATACATAGCATTCCGTCTAATTAAAATACCAAATTACATAAGTATTACTTACTCTTCAAGAGAAGATTTTTTAATACTATATTTAGTTCCTTTAAAAAATTAATAAAACTTTTAGTGTTTTCCTTCGTACTGATGGTAATGTTTCATCTTCGGGCCAGAAGGTTTAAAATTTTACGCTTGATTCTATTGAAAAATCGCCGTGTAAACTATGGTGTTCTTCCTCCTGAGTGGTGCAAAAGTTTGGTAAAGGAGTTCTAGTGTCGTCCTCATCATCTGGTTGTAGTTTAAAATGACGGAATGGCCCTAGTGTTGCTTCCATATGGGTAATTAATATAAATGAACTAAAATTTTTATACCATTTTCAAGGTTTATTTAGAAAATGCATTTTAATGGCATAAACGATGTTTGTCGTACAAAATATTACAAAAGTCTACGAAGTTATACATATAATTATATAAAATAAATATAATAAAGCAAAATTCAAAATTTTAATATAAATCTACTGCTTATGTCATTGTAAAGCTATTAACACTCACATGAGCGACTCGTGTTCACTTTTATGTCCTCTTCTTGCCTTTATAAAAATACCAGAATACTAATGAAGCCGGATTAGCGCAGTGCCAGATGATGGATCATTGTATATTTTTCCGAGTATATTGATTACTCAAAAATGTAATAAGTTAGACAAATAAAATTTAGTAAATAGTTATCATATCGAAATTGCATATATATACCAAGTCCCATGTTCAAGAGATACATTAGGCTTATTCAGAGTGGAACATTAATGTAGAAAATCGCCAAATTTGGCAGTGAATCCTCATTATCATTCTTTTGGCAATGAATTCTCAACAGTTGCAATCTGATGTTTACTCAGAATGGGACATTAATATAGAAAATCACCTAATCTGGCAAAGAATCCACTAATATACAGAATTCTCAATAGTTGCTATTGACAATTGTTTTCTCCTCAAACCATTAAAAAAAACCTCACAATTTTGGCAAAAATGCATTCTTACAAAATAGTTTTCGCTTGTGGTGAAATTAGTATTTGATCAAAACAGTACAAATATGACAGATATGTTCAGATCTGGATCTATGAACGACTTTTAGTCTAAATATGTAGCTTATCTACTTCAATTCAGCCCTTAGTGGAAGTATTTAATTTATTGTGGTTACAGAAAATAAATTATTTACAGCGCATTCCCAAATATCCGGTTCGAGACTATCCGACCTAGTTTCGCGTTATTAAATGAAGAAGGCAAGGCGTTGGTGAAGCAGTTATTTATTAAGGATTTTTTCAAAGACTTGTTGCTATTGGTTATAAGCGAGGATCGAACTCGCAACCTTATGGTTCGTAGCCGCGTAACATGACCACAAGACAAAAGAAATTTCTCGTGTCTCGTAGCTGTTATCTGGCTTATAAAGCGTAACCACATTACTCCCCCTCCAGTGCGTCGAAGGTGAGACGAACGATATTTTGTCCTGTTTTTGCTGTTATTAGTGGTGATATATTGGTTGTCGCGCTTTATCCATTTTTTTTTAATGGCTGATTATTTATCAGCTTTATTTAGTTATTTATTGGCTGATTATGTATCAGCTGCATTTTTTTTTATTGGCTGATTATTTATCAGCTTTATTTATTTATTGGCTGATTATTTATCAGCTCATTTTGTTTTTGTAATTTATTGGCTGATTTTTTATCAGCTTTTTTTTCCATTTATTTCTGGTAGAGGGCGCCACAACAGTTGTATGACGTTTGCGTATTTTCGTCACCGGGTCACCAATGTTGCTATTGGCGATAAGCGAGGATCGAACTCGCAACCTTATGGTTCGTAGCCGCGTAACATGACCACAACACAAAAGAAATTTCTCATGTCTCGTAGCTGTTATCTGGCTTATAAAGCGTCACCACAGACTAAAACTGTAAGTTTTGACTATTATGTTGGGGTTATCTCTTTATATGTGTGTAATCATTTATCAGTGAAAAATAAAATCAGTTTGAGTCAGTTTTCTTAAGAGCTAGGTCTACAATTTACGTTAAATTTTTGTTTATGTTTCCTGCATTTAAGTTAGACATTGCAGAATTTATGTTAAAATGCGGGCGGTTTATAACCTTTAACTTACTTTTTATCTAATAAATTCTTGAAACGTGCAGTGCAGTATATAAACTATCAGTACAGATCTATTTTTAACTCGACACGTTACCGGCAACTGCTGCTATGATTCACCGGGCCACTGCCGCGTTCACATTCTACATGGCTTCAGATAAAGGGAGGGGGGCTTAGTACTCAATAAAAAAATGAGAAAATACTATTTTAACAGGGAGTTTTGGTATTAAAAAAAAAAACTTTTGTTTTCTGGTATTGGTGGTCAAAGAAATGAATTCATAGAATTCCGGGCCAGTTTTTATTATCCGATCTGCCCTTCTGCCACATTAAGCCAGATACTATAGTTAATTTATAATGATTACTATAGTTAATTATAGTATATTATAGTTAATTTATAATAATTACATGAATATTGTGGTTATAAAAATGCTGGTAGAACTTTCACCTGTTATATTCTGCTTCATTAGCCTTACAATGAAGATATCATTTCTGCAATCCTCCACGGAATCCTGGAGTTAATTTCACTCCTGCTCTAAGATTAGTCCATTTATGTTAGAAATGATGAATCAAAATGTGATGCGGTTTAAAATTGATTTAAGAAATAGAATTTGCTTGGATTATCCTTTGGTTAATATATAACTAAATTACAAATCAGGACATTTTTTATGATCTCAGATGAGGAAATGTTTATTTTTATTCAAAAAATTAAGATGAGAATTCAATTCAATCTTCGTTTCAGTATTAGGTGTTGTTAGTAAAATATTATATCAATTATAATAATAATTGATAGTCAGTTTTCATTGTTAGAAACCCTTTTTACTTTCTCATATACGAAATATAGAGAAAGTATTGTAAAAGACAAAAAAAAAAAATTCGAACTTGAGATTTGGATGAATCTCCATGGGTAAAACCTCCCTGAATTCGAAAAATCTATTTTTCAAAAATGTCCGTCTATCTATTTATGACAAAGATAACTCAAAACTCTTTGAGCTACAAAGATGAAATTTAGTATACGGTCTTTACAACAAATTAGTAGATTTCTATCAAACTGTAAGCAAATTCCGTTCAGAAGAAGTTCGGACAGTCGAATATATTTTAATATGATACTTAGAAAACGAAGAGAGATAAAGTCCGGTGCACAGATTGTTCAGTTGTCCGGATATACGTTTATATGATAACTACAAAACAAAGACAACTAGATTGATAAAATTTGATACATATATCTAACATCTAAACAAAAAGGAAGGACTTAAATATGTCATATTTGGTATATGATTTAGGTATGCTATTTGGTATACGTATTTAGTTTTGTGACAAATTTTTGTTTCAGTCGGTTGGGAAAACGCGTATAAAACACAAATTCGATTTTCAAATAGTATAACTGCACGCCAATCGCCAAAAAACGCGCCGAGGATCACATGATAATAATGTAAAAATGCTAAATTCACGCCAAACATTAATATTCTGTTACTATTTTAGTCAATGTAATTTTAGGCGACGACTGAGGTAACACATTTATTAGAAAGTATGCGAGAAAGTTTTAGGGAGACCACTTCCCCTAGTGTCAATGAGTGCATTACTTGTATAATCAATCAAGAATGCTCGTAGCAGGAAGTAAAATTTTCAATCTGAAAGGGAAAATTAAAATTTTAATAGAAAAAAGAATTTGCAAGATTTTTTGAAAACGATATTTCCACATCAGTACGTTTTCTTGGTTTCGAATTAAAATTCCTAAAAAAAAAGTTATTTTTTAATAAATATGCTGCTGCATCAAACGTTTCACAGACATTTTTTATTTATTAATTTAAAAACAGTTTACCAAGCTGGAAGTGAAATCCAAACCAAAGAAAAGGCGTTGAGATTTCGTCGGTCTAAAAAAACGAATATGAGAGAAACAGTTTTTAAAAATATGATAAGTGTAGATCATACTGTTGTTTGTTATAAGAATAATACTCTCACCAGAAAATACTTCTGGAATTATGCAGGAAATTTTATCAGGTAGCAATAAAATGTATTTATGCATATTTAATAATATTTGATATTTTACAACGACAAAATAAAATGCATTTCAGAAATAATTTACAAAAAAAAAAAATCTTTACAACAGACACTAAGTGGATATAACGTATCAGAACAAGCATTTAAAATATTTTATTCTAAATGCTTGTATATACAAATTTATTTCGGTATTCCGTTTTCATAATGGAGGCATCATTAACTGTCGACTTGAATTGTTGAAACTGCAACATTTTTAATTAATTAATTCCTCTAAAAAGGTGTCCTATAATATTAAAATAGCACCTGCTTTGTAAGAATGCCGTTAGAGGCACAATAAAATGTCATCAAATTGTTATTCACCTTTCAACATAACGGTAGGATCTGCCAAAAAAAAAAACTTAACACTTGGAGAAATTTATAATTAAACATTCATCTTTGCACTTTAAGCTGCTTCCAGTAACCTGTCAGCTCTCTTTTCACTAGCGAGTTCCCATAAAATAGAGAAGGCGTAAATCTAAATCCTTCAATCACTCGTAAACTTGAAAAGCGTTAGAAGGTCAAAAAAGTTGCCCTTCAAGCGCAGCAAAAGCTGAGCAGATGGTGATGGGTTGTTGAGTGAAAAATTTCCCTCTTTCCGATAAAGGTTTCGTCCACTTTATTTATCCCGGTGGTTCTTTTATCAGAGAACAGGTGCCGGAAAAGAGAGAGCACGATTTAAAAACATAGCACTTTGTTATCCTTTACTATCTTTTAGATGTAAACCATTTAAGCTTTCAGGTAATATTCGGTTGATATATAAATGCTATTTTATGTTAAAAAAAAATCTCAGCATGTGAAATGCGCTTCTTTGACGAAGAGTAAGAAATGGTAGTGATGTACCACAAAGGAAGGAAATAGGAGGTAGGGGAGGCAAAAACTACCCTCTGATTTTTTGGAAACAAAAATAAAATTGGTTCGAATATTCTAGCTTCGAATTTTTTGCATAATAAGCATGTTTGGAAACTAGTTCCATACTACTTTCTGGCCGCGGTAGCCTAGTGTTAAAGTCTCGTCTTCGAGCCGGGAGGAGTCCAAGTTCGAGACCCGATTCCTCTTGTACTAGAACCTGGTGTACGTTAGATCCGACATCGTAGCCAAAACTCTCCCGTCGGTGTGGTGCAGAAGTTTGGAAAAGAAGGCATCAACCAGGTGTCCCAATTTGAACACGCAATCAGACAGATATACTTCTTGTGAATGGATTTCATGACTTAACAGAAATCTATAAATTTGCTACAGAGACCATGTATCTAATTTCAACTGTCTAGCTCAAAGCGATTTTTTAATAAACTTATTTATAGACAAACAGGCAGAGTTCCAAAAATTTGTTTTTCGGTCTCAGGGAGAACTAAAACGTGGAGATCCGACAAATTCTCGAAATAAACTTTTTTTTTTTGAAAAATGCAATATTTTGTTTTTGAATATTTCGTGTACGAGAAAGTAAAAGTCTGAACCCCAAACTTTTTATTGACAATTAAAATAACATAGCGACTTGAAATCTAATGCGCATGAAGAAAAATTGTAACTTTTTAATCAAAATTTGTAAATTTATTTTCATATTAAATGAGCTAAAACTAATCAAAAACTAAATTGTGACTTACCTGCTTAATATTTTGGAAACATATGTTATTAAAAGCAATTAAAAAGTTGTTATTCAGTTCAAACAAGTGAATAGCATCCAACGTCACCTGTTTAATTGGTATATCATTGTATGACACAAATAAGTTCGTTTTTCCTTGACCTTTTGTTCCCCTGTAAATACGCACATATACGTACAAAAGCACCTGTCATGTTACGCTTTCTCATAATAAGTGACGATTCGAAAAAACCATGACAGTGATTGGTGACTTATTGTAAAACATCCAACAATCGCTGCTGCGCCAAAACAAGGATAGATCACATTTCGACTGACCATATTGATTCCTACTGCGAAATGATATGCCAACGATTGAAAAACCCTGATATCACGGCTGATTTAAAAATTAATCTATCACCAATGGAATACGGCGATTTATTTGAAAATATAAACCTAACTTTTGAATTACAAGGTCTTGAAGCTTCCAGATTTCGGTAACATATATTAAGTTCGACGATAGCATCTTTGTATCACTTCGCTCATTTCTTTTAACAATAGTTTCTCTATACTTTTAACAAAATTATACTTTTATACTTTTAACAAAATTTAAGAAAAATATTCAATTCAGTTGACTGTGAATATATCAATTTCCATTTAAACACACGATGGACATTCTCTCAAAAGATCACTACTGAAGATGTAAGCAAATGCTATGCTGATGCAAATGCGATGCGAAGATGTAGGCAATCAAATCTCCAAACAGCAGATCCTAGCGACTCTATACATTTACAGAAATAAAAAAAAACAGAAACAAAATTTACAATAAACACTCTTTTAACCAATCACTAAAGTCCAACAACCCGCTTTCTTTCTTATTAAGAGGAGTTGAACAAGCTGGACTTTCTGTGATGGAGAATCACATGTAATTTGCCGTTATCACTCAACAATATTGCCACACTGAAAAAAAATAATGAAACTTCTATGAAATAAACTATACAAATTTTTATATCAAACATTATTAAACGCACGTGGACTGAGGTTTAATATCTCAAGCCTCGGCCTCATCATCTGGCCGCAGTTTGAAAACCGCAAAGTCCATCCTAAAATAGTCTTGATATTGTTGTCAAAAAGGGAAATTAATATAACTAGACTAAACTAGAATAAACTTACTTTCCAAGTTTTCATTTTTTACTCAGCCACTTAAATTCCATTCTAATACACAAAGAAACAAAAAAAATCTGCATCTAAGTGATGCAAACGATTTTGACGATTTAATGTACATTAATTAAACAATTATTGATTAGAATCAAGATCTTCTTTACCAAAAAGATAAATTTTAATATGGTGGCAATTCTTGTGTTTATCGAATAATTATTTTGCACAACAGATTCCAAAAGATGATCGGAAAAAAGACTCATTACAGCTGGTATTATTATTCTTCATAACTATCAAGTTGGAAATTGCAAAAAAGTTTAATATATTAACGAAAATATTCATGTAGAACCGAAATCTAGTCTTACGGAGAGTGATGCCAATAAACTGAGAAAATTAATATATCCGAAAGAGCTGACATATAATCTTTTCACAAAAGGAATATTTAATGAACCGAGAAATGAATGCGTGGGCTTAATCCACATTATGTGACAATTATACAAATCAAGAAATTATATGTTTTATTTGAATAATTACAAAGTCTTTTAACATTTCTTACTAATTTATCAAACTAATGGAATAAAATACAAGCCTACTAGAAGGCTTCGAGTAAAAACTGTATAGTACTATTATAAAATCCACCATTAATACTTACTAATATTTAGCGCAAATGTGGATTTTTTAAGATCTAACAGCAGATTACTTTTTTCAATACTAATATGTTTTGCAAGATTTCGCAAATTTTCTTCGAGTTCCGTTAGTTAATTTTAGCTATAAAAGTTCCAAAGTGGAAAAGTTATTTTTTAACCATCCCTTACTTCAATCAAAATTAAAACCGTTAAGAACTGTTTCAGTTTCATAACAAAGTAGGAATGTAATTTGAAGTGGTTTTTGCAGGCTTTAATTGTAAACTGTCCAATAGTTTCTTACACTCTTCGACAAAGACAAAAAAAAATATTACTTGGTTTATAGGAAAATAGAACAAATACATAGATCTAACAGTTATGAATTATTTTGCCTCATAAACTACGAAATCAAAGAATTTCAATCCTGTAAATCTCATTTTGTTTATAACACTGACAAAAATATCATTTAATTTCCGAATTTGTTTGTATTTAATACGAAAATGTCAATTGAAGTGGGCTTTTGGGAATTAAATTGTGTACCCTGTCCAAAGCAAGCCTTGCTATGCCTTTTAGACACTACAAGTTTTGAAGACTCTTTCATCTCTTTCGAACTTCCAAAATCAGAATTAGTAAAAATTTTAATCTAACAAGCGGTTTTTAAATAAATATGGCTACAAATTGTAAAAACAAAATATTTAAGTATTGATCACCTTCAAGAAGTTTGATTTTAGCATCTCGCTTTGAAAAAAATTCGAGCTTGGAAAAAAAAAACAGTTTAAACAAAATGGTGCAAAATACAAAACTTTTTTTGATACAGAATTTTTCATTGCAATTTTTTTCTTTACAATTTTTTTTAATATAAAATTTACTAAAACTGTTGACTTTTGAGTTAGTCAATTAGCTGTAAAAAAATTTACCCGTACAAATCCGAAAGCAAATTTCAAAGTAAAAAGAAAATCTTAAAAATAATATTCTGAAATTAAAATGACATTTGATTTTAATCTGAAAAATACGAATACACAGTCTTTTCTTTTAATAAGATCAAGGCATGATATTAAATTATCCAGAAAATACTGAAAACAATATTTCAATATTTCCTATGCCGCTCAGAATGGAGGTGCTTAGTCAGAATTTCTTTTGTGTAGAATCCAGTTTTATCAGGTTTGGGATCACACAATAATGACCTGAAATCGAAGACGAATGGCAGCTTTTCTTCAGGCCACGGCCATTCAGAAAAAAAGTTTAAAAAAAAGGCTTATTTTACTAAAATTCCCCCATTGTCTCAAAAAATAAAATAGGCATAGTGCAAATCATCATTCTTGTATTAGAATTTGTGATGCCACATTTTGAGTGATAATTCACCAAGATAATTTCGGAGTTTTTCTATATGTTTTTAAAATATTCACAGTAAATGCAGTATAGCAATTTAACAAAATAAAGGTAAAATAGAAGCGAACTATGGCATCATTTTTTGGAAAATGAGGAAAGATTTTAAAAATAATATTTATATAACTTTATTCAAAACTTCATTTCATATAATTTTCTCTATTTTCTTTTGTACTTTTTAAAAAATACGTGGTCTAAGCTCAAACAAGAAGAAATGTCAATTATGTCAGAAGAGTATCTTAAATTATGAGGTAAAAATTTCCGAATTCATATTGGTCTTCAAAAATTATGTGAACTTTATTATCGTGAAGTACGTTTTTGCAAAAGCAATACACTTTCTCAAGTAATTCATTTTGTCTTTTGACTAAAATAATAATAACTAAAAGTACTCTTATTAGAATTTTTAAATTACTTCTGAATTTAAAATAAAAATGCTGAAACAAAACTGAAGCTGTAAAAAAAAATGTAAGAATGAATTACTAAGAAACAAATAAAATTAAACTAAAAAAAAATTATTCCACAAACTAAAGTTTCAAATTTTTTTTTCAGCTTAGAACAATTCTTTTTGTCTACACTCATTTTTCATTGCAAACGATTTGAAGAGCGCAATCCCATTGGTCATCCATCCATGAGAACAATGACTTACTTTTCCTGCCCATGCGCATGCGCTTTTTAGGAAATCGGAAGTCGAATAATGTCACCTGCTTCCGAGTCCTGATGTTCGTAATGGGAGTGACGCAATAATTGAGATCGCGACCGAAAGGATTATTTTAGAAACACCTGGTGTGGATTGAACACGTGAGTGGGTGCCACCACGGGAAAGTGGGACGCTTCTGTTCTTCGTTTAATACCCCTATTATCCGCAGCTTAGCAACCCTCCCAGGTGTAATTTATTTTCAGAATATTCTTTCAGAAATGAAAGAATATTCTAAAGAAATGGATGTGTCGCAAAAGAAGAAAATTAACTATAATCTTCTTCAATAAGGATAATAATAGCATAAGTCCAACCATTAAAAATTCATTATCATTGTGTAGAAGTTCTATTTAGTCTCCTTTTTATATGGAAGTTCTTTCATTTAAAATTATTTGCATAATATGAGGTTTCAAAGATTATATTCTTTTTTTTATTTTAATGCGGTTCTTTTACCTTTTATTAAACATATTATTGTTCGCAAATACAATAATTGTCAAACGTTAGATGCCATTACTGAGCAATTCGTAATTTGTTCTTTTCTTCTTCTTAGAATTCAAAAATGAATTCCTTTTGATATATGCTTTTTAAATGAATGGAATCAAACCAATTATTTAGATAATTTTTTTTGTTTTGAAGAAGTATAATTAGAATTTAATTAAAATAGCTGAAATTCCAACGCCATTGTTCAAAACAGGATTTAATTATTTCCTCCTTTTTTGGTGAAATGATGCAGTTTAAAATTATTCCATATTTCGTTAATTTGGTAACTATTTCATCACATTAATAATTTGGCAACAATTTTTTTTTATTTTCGTAATGTGAGATGAATTATAGGAACTTCGTCAAAACGCTGATTTGGATTTGAATGTAGCTTAAGGTCAGTGCTAAATTACTTTTATTGCTTTATGCATATGATAAACAACTTGAATGCAATAATTTCAGGAAATAAATTTTATTATTTATTTTTAATAGTAGTGATGTTTTGATATTACAAGTTGATAGATAAGTTGCGTTAGCAAATTTCTTCCAAATGTCAGGAGAGTAATTACAAGAGAAAATTTGAAATAGGAATAGACAAATATTTGACGTTTAAGCCTACATTAGAATTTGAAAATTCTTGTATAAGTGTTCCCAAAGAATAATCAAAAGAGTAATGAGTAAAGTAATGGCATATTATATTGACCATTATATTTATATTGTCATATACTAATTTAAAATTCGAACTAACCAATTAATTTTTTTAAAATGTTTTAAACTGTTTATGCTTTTTATTTTATCACATTTCAAATTTTTTTTAATGTATTTCTTAATAATGAAGATGACAAGAGAATACTTATGTTGCAAATATTGTTTTATATCCCAGCTTAACAGATATAGAGTGGAATCAATTCACTTGCCGTTACAGTCACAGGGGAAAAGTAACTGCATATGTTATCTGTCATCTAATTGCTTGCTATATTATGTTGAGAGGTGTAGTTATGTCCAATTTTCTTTTGCAAAATGTAATGAATTACAAAATTAACCGATCAAAATGTTGGAAATATTTGGAGCATAAATTCATTTTGACGGTCGTTTTGGACAATGTTTCTAAGAATCATTTGATCGAAAGAAGATAGTAAATAATTCACTTTTGTGAGCTGCAAAGGATTTCACACTTTAATAAACTGGTCAATAAGTTTCCAGGTGCATTTTAAAGCGATTTTTTACAGCATTTTTGAAATTGCAGAACATTAAACTCAATAAGCGATTTTTTATTAGGCCTGATAATATATTACTGGTGTTATTTGCATAATACGATTAGTTTTAAATAATACTAATATCACTTTTAATATATATTACCTTTATATATATAACTTTATATTTAATTTATATATTACATTATATTTAATATATATCATTTTTTATTATGTTAATATATTTAATACTTATCCGACTTTTATTGCTAAAATTTGCTTATTAGAAAAATACGGTGTCAGAATCGAGTTCTGCAATATATGTTTATCCTTTAATTTTTTTATATTGATTTGAAATAATTACTTTATTGAGAAGTCTTTTCATAGGTATTTTAAAATTTATTTCTTGAACACAATATAATTTTTAAAAATCATTTGCAATTCTAATATTATTTATTATATTTTATAAAGAAATGTTTATTAAAAGAAAGCATAATCCATTAATTTAAAATTCTCCGAATTTTTAAGATTTTCTATCCATATGCCAATCTGCTCTTATACAAAGAAAAAGTGCTGAAGTCATCAAAAATATGACCTAGAGACTTTGATAAATCTCTATGGCTTATACGTTTTTGAATTAAAAACATATTTTTAGAATTAAGTATGTCTTATGCTCATTCTCACATTCCAAAGTATATTTATAATAAATTTGGTAGGTCAAGCAACCTGTCTTGTAGAGTGTCTACACACAAAGAGAAAAATATAAATACTCATTCTTTTTTATTGGTAGTATGGGCAATGCATTATAAAGTAAAAACTAATAAATGAAAATAATAATAAAAAAAAACTTCCATTTTAATGGACGAGTAAACGAATGTTTTTAAAAACTATTTTTATGAGCTTGTTATACACACACAAACTAACCGATGCTTCTGACAAAACCAACCACTAACTATTTCTTTTTCCTCAATTTCACGATTCACGGCGCATTGAATAGGAATATCCTAGTTATAATTGGCAAAAACCCACTATCCGAACAAGAAAGAATTTCCCGCTGAGTCCCATCATCATCCAGCACGACACTGTGAAAGTGACCTTTACTGACTGGCGACCATGCGTGTAAGGAAACCAGTTTCACAGAGATTAACGGGCTTTACAATAGCAGACATGTTGCTTCGCCACCGTTAAAAACGCGTGCTTGTAATAAAACTAAGCCCTCGCTAACATTTGGTATGCAACGTGATGTGTCAGTTTGGGTTTTGAAAATTTATGTTTCGCATTCTCACTTCCAGAGGAGAGAATGGCATTTTTTGGATGAATTGATATGAAAAGCACGAAACAAATATCTTATCACATTCAGAGACAGATTTCAGTATTTTGTGAGTCTAAACCATGCACATCACAAGGCTACTGTTTTAATAAATGGTCAATTTATTCAACATGTTATTGATTTATAATAATTACTTTCTTTATTTTGATAGCTTTATAAAAATATGTTTTCATTTATTTAAAAAAATATGTATTTAAAAATAAAGTAATTAAATTCATTAACAACTAACTATAATTATTTATAAATGATTTTCTTATTTCCTGTTCGGCTTTTCTATGAAATGACGTCAACTTCAGTTGGTTTTACGAATTTATCGTTTGGTTTATTACTTTTAACTAATTAATCTGGTGCCACAAAGAATCTCGAGAATATCGTTTGGTGTTTTCGAATTTTTTAAAAAACATTTAAATATCTTGCTTTTGTAATATGCAACTTATATTTATTCTTTTAATAATAGCTCCAAATATCAGTATTCAAATTATTATGACTGACTATAAACAATAATTAAATTTCACTCACATATATTAAAAAATAATTATTTTGGAGTATCTGTCAAATGTCAAATAATTTCCAAAATGAAAAATAACTTTGCTAATTACTGAATATTTAATATCTTAATATATTTTTAAAAGCAATTATTTATACTTTAATTTGTTGAATAATAATTTAAAGAATTCATTGTAAATGCACATTGCAATATTAATATTTAATTATTCATAAAATGTACTTTTTTTGTTTACGAATTTATTTATTCACATAAGCATTTATTTACATATAACTAAGCTAAACACATTTTTTTAGGTGATTTGTCTACAAACCTCCTTCAGTGTTTAGAAAGTTGAATACTTAACTTAGTCAGAAATTCATTGTTTAGGAAATGGTTTTGAATATCTGTTGAATATAAAACGGATGGTTTTTATTACCGAAGAATTATTTATAACAAAGAAATCGAATATCGTTTTAGTTAGGACTTTAATATTTCATTTAATAAATGAAGTTCTCACATTTTTTTAATTCAAAGAAAATATTTTATTTTGAAAAGATTATTAAAATTCAATTTAAAAAGTTTTCCTGAAACATTTCATATTCAAGTCTTGTATAAAATTTTCGTACAAATATTATATGAATGTAAAGTAAACGAGTCTTCTAATAAATATAACTTCGAAAAGAATATATCGTAATAAGTGCGCTTGCCAATCTCTTGGGAATTAAAATTTACATTATGTAATTTTAAAAATGGAAAGCTACCGGAAAATTGTAATGGTATGAAAAATTTTAAAAAATTATATGAAAATTAGAATTTGTTGTTGTAATCGTCAAAAAATTCGAACTCAAGATTTTGGAGCATCTCCATGTTTCAGATCTTCTTGAATTCAAAAAACACATTTTTTTTAAAAATTTTTTTAATTATGTCTGACTTTCTGTCTGTAGCCATGATAACTCAAGATGTTTTGAGCTAAGAGGATGAAATTGGTACGTGATTCTTAAACAAATTTATAGATTTTTTTTATCAAATACTGAACACGAAATCCATTCGTAGGAAGTCTGGTTGTCTGAGTAAAATAGAATACAATAATTACAAAACGTAAAGAGCTAGATGGATAAAATTTGGTATGCAGCTTTAACATATAAAATGTAAATATGTATCAAATATTGAACCAAACAATCAATGGATAGAAAATCTTTTGGTCTTTACTGTTACATGCACATAAATGCGATAACTCTAAAACAAAATGATATAAATAAATGAAATTTGATATGTGATCTTTTTAAATAAAATGTGGTTCTCTGTTCAATTTTGGTTTCAATTGGTCGAAAAAAGTGATAAAATTATGTATTTGATTTACTTCTCTGTATTACGAAGCACAAAACTTATGTTCGAGAATTTGTAAATTATGATTTGCATACGTGAGGTGTTGATGATTAATGCTTTATTTTAAACAGTTGATATTTACAAACAAATATTTATTCTTCCATAAGTACATAAATGTGTCGAATTTTGTAACTGTATACATCCAATCGTTGCAAAAGCTCAGTTTGATCATTTCTATTATAAACACACAGTTCGAGATATAATAATAATAATAATCTGCTTTATTCTTAATACTTTGAGGTTAATAAATTTCGGCGAAGTCATTCAAACAATTTCCCATTCTCTTTCATCTTCTATTTAATGTTTGAAAAGCCAAACGATTTTTTTTTTTTTTGTAATTTTAATAGGACTAATATTGAAAGCATTTCAGCTATCATAACGAATCGAGTTCCAATAATAAAAATTATTTTTAAACATATATCTCTTTGTTTCATTCTTTATTGTATTAATATTTTAAGCATTTCAGCGAACATAACGAAACGAGCTCTATAAATAAAAATTACCTTTAAAATAACTTGTTCTTCGTTTCGTTCTTTTTTCTGTGTTCGTACTTATTTTTCGAAAAGATCATTCCTGTCGATTTCTCGGTATTTTATCCCGAAACGTTACCTTTTCTTTTCCCCGATTCACTGGCACTCTGCCTTCCATTCAGAGCGAGGAAAAGAGGTCGATGCCCACCCAGATGAGCTGCGGATCAGGCCGCTTGGAACCGGTTCCCGCCGGATCTTCATCCAAAAGGTGGTGGCATCACATTTACTCGAAGAGCAATTCACAGGGAGAAATGGGGAACTTCATTGTGCTCCCGCGTTTCGGGAGTTTTTGGTGATGTCGTTCAATATTTTTTTCTCGCTTTTTTTTCCTACATAATTTTTTGCTACATTATTAGGAGGTGGTTTCTTTTGGAAATAAAGGAACCTTTTTTTGATAAATTATGCTGTAGAAATTTTCTATTAATGCCTTTGATAATCAAATTTAAATTCTAATTCTCAGTGTCAGATTTAAATGTTTCTAATTATCAACATCAGATTAATGTATTTATTAAGAAATTTATATTCCTTGTTTGATGCAACATTTACTTAAAAATAGATTATAGAGGAAATAAAAAACAGGTGTTTTTTTTTTATTTCCGGGAGAAATGAAAACGGGTTTTAAAATACCAGATTTTTTTATAATTGCTTTAATGTTTTTGATTTTTATCTAGTGGAAAATATAAAAAAAGAAACAAAACGTCACTAACAAAATAATTGAGCCATTTTTCAAGAAATAATTATCCGATACGGATTTTGTTTACGGCTTTATTATTGTTTGTTATTTTTTACTTCTCATAATGTGGCACTATTTTTAACATCCTGACCAAATTATTAAATTTTTAGTATTTTATGGTTGAAAGTTAATTATGATCGGAAGATATTTATTTCAAATTTATTGCATATTTTTTAGATAAGAGCAACAAAATTTTACGAAGATTACTGCATTAGAATAAAATGAAAAATAAATAAATAAAACAGGAATTTATTTATGTTTCAGATCCCTTCAAAATTAATCAGAAATTTCATAAAAATTCGTATCGAGTTTTAATTTAAAAACTTAAATTTTTTTTTTTATTAAAAAAAGTATTTAACATGATTTCGGGCTGGCATTTTTTCTACAAATTATATTTTGCATTAAGCACATAATAGAAAAGTAAGATTCAATCAAGTTAGACTGATCATGCCTTTTAGATTTCATCATCTTTGTGCCTATATATTAACAAGTATGTTAATGCGCTAAAAAATAAAATTAGAAAAGTAAAAAATAAATAACCGAAGCTCAAAATGTTGATTTTTCAGCAACATTGTATCTCTACGCGAAATTTTGTACCCAGGTGGTAGAAAAGAAGACACCCAAAATCCATACTTAATTTTTTCACTGTTCAGTAAAGTACAAAATGCAGCATATTATGTAAGTATATGAGAGCACACCCGCTGTCTTTTTTTAACTTTTTGTATACTAAGTATATAAAGAGAAAGTAATGAAATACTCTAAAGATATGACAGAAAGAATTTGATTTATCTTCACATTTCAAACCGCAAAATACATTTTAGGAATTATGTCTCTCTGTGCACATTATTAATAAAAAAATAGCTAAATAAATTAAATTTGGTATAAAATTTTAATATCAAATTTTTAGTTTTCGTTCAAATTTTGAACGAAATCAGTTCAAAACCAATTTGCATGTCTATCCAAGTTCAAATAAGCACGATAACTACAAAGTTTTACGATTTAAATGAACATATTTTTTGCATTTTGCATATGTATACGTAAACAAGTTAACTCAAAAAACGTTTTTGCCTAGAGGGATAAAATTTGAAATGTGGTCTTAAAACAAAATTTGTAAATTTTTTTTCAAATTTCGAACAAAATATATTTCATACGAAGTTCATCTGTCTGTTTTCTATAAGCTTTAAAAAAGTGTAAAAATCAGTTTTATGCGAATATATAAATATTTATTGTATAAAGAATAAATCTCACATAATTTTAT
>JAPMOR010062892.1:164883-180561 GCA_026543865.1 Argiope aurantia | reverse complement strand
TACACATACTTTTTTCATTTAATTATCACCACAGAAGATATATAAATGTTTTTTGTATAAAGAATAAATCTCACATAATTTTATTTAATTAAAATTATCATTAAAGTTTCTAAAACATCGCTGCGAAATACACATTTTCCTTCCAAAGTATATCTATGCCAATTTAGTAGTTGTAAAGCAAATAGCCTGGAACATAGGGTTTTTTTTTAACCCACATACAAACGTAAATTCTCTTTCATCTTTCTTTATTCTATGTATACATACACATGCCTTTTTCATTTAATTATCACCACAGAAGATATATAAATATTTATTGTATAAAGAATAAATCTCACATAATTTTATTTAATTAAAATTATCATTAAAGTTTCTAAAACATCGCTGCGAAATACACATTTTCCTTCCAAAGTATATCTATGCCAATTTAGTAGTTGTAAAGCAAATAGCCTGGAACATAGGGGTTTTTTTTCCCAACACACATACAAACGTAAATTCTCTTTCATCTTTCTTTATTCTATGTATACATACACATACTTTTTTCATTTAATTATCACCACAGAAGATATTCTTTATTTAAAAGAAACACAAAATAAATTTGATTTTAAACTTTTTCTATAGACATATCAGTTAATACGAACAGGAAAATGAAGAAAATGGCAACCCCACAAAAAATATGTAAAATTTTATTTATTTGAGCAAGACGATTAAAAAAAAACATTTTTCTTTCAATATTTTTTTTCAAAATTACTAGGTATTTGGGTGAATACCCTTAAAAGAACATTAGAAAAAAAGTTTACGCAATTTTTCCATTCTAAAATTCACTTGTAGAAAGTATTTCTTTTGCCCAGACTTGCGGTACCTTTTGGGCAGCTGCCAGGTTTCATTTTGATTCATACGATGTTAGAATCTTCAGGGTTTTAAAATTCCATGCCTCTAAGTGGGGCAGAGTTGCCATTCGCTTACCTGCTAATCGAAAAGCTTGCCCTACTTTGCCTTGTTTCCTTTCATGACGAATGCGCTGTGAGGAAGTGACTGATGGAGAAGAAACGCAACTTTCTAGAAAACAAGCGGAAATCGCAATTGGTAATAACTAATCGGTGTATTTCTAGAATACCCCAAATGTTTTTAAATATTTACCATAGTTTTAATAATACTGTTATGGTAAGAAATTATATCGCCAAAGATTTTATTTTTTTGTATGCGAAATATCAGTGACGGATTTAAACACTTTGCGGTCCTTGATAGACAAATGATAAATATTTTTAACATCTCAACATTTTTAACTTAATTTACATGTTGATGATATTGATAGCATTCTTTAGTTTAATTAAAAAATTAGCAATAATAACTGACAAATATATATATTAGAATATTATTAATCATTGATATTAATTAATGATTTCCTTCATTAAAAATAAAAGCGAGAATGAACGTTAATAATATATAATCTAGAAGGAATATTAATAATATATAATTAAAGTAAGCTTTTTTTTTATTACATACTAGCCGCCTTTGGCGACCAGCCGGTTCGCCAATCTTAATGTTCGTTAAAATCTTAATAATTAAATATTTTATGCAATTCCTACTTTAATAGATTCTTCATCAAAATGTTTTAAAACTTCAAATTTTGATAGTCATATAATTCACTCATGATATTATAAAGGCCTTCAGTCATAACGTAATATGTATCACTCCACTTTTCTGTTAGCTCTCGTAGAATATATGCTTTAAATTAAAGTGGAAAGGATTAATCTGCAATTAATATAATAATATTTTTTACTGAAACAAAGCATTTTTTTATAATATGATTACTGAAAACAGAGTCACTGAGCGTTTAAACTTTATGGACACTAAAGAATATCTTTCTTAATTTATGTAATATCTCAAGAATTTGTCAACAACATTTTCTCAGATTCATCATGAACAGATCGATTAATTAACAATGTTTAATTTTAAATGCATCAAACACTAAGAAAATAAACAGAATCGTTTAAAATAATCGGTCGAAAACAGGTTAAAATAACCTACTTAAAAAACGATATACTTAAAACCATAAACATATACAAAAATATATATAACTAACATAAATACAATTTAATTACAAAAGCACACAACTAACCTAAAAATAATTTAAATCTAGTCCGAATTCGTTGAAAATAATTGTGAACAATCAGAACAGAATGCGCATGTGTGAATTTTCAACGCCAGTTATGGTAACGCATATGCGTGAATTTTTGTACGGCAGTTGGGGTAACGCTACGCAGATTAGTAATTTTTAATTTCCTTTATTCTGTGTTATTTTAATTCAAAAGTACTTCAGGATGAATCTGAAAGATCAATTAATTAAAAATGTTCAATTTTAAATGCATAAAACATTAAGAAAATAAACAGAATCGTTTGAAATAATCGGCCGAAAAATGTTAACCCTATCCTCATTAGTGTGGGGGAAAAAACTGAAGCCTTACTCATTTGGCGGTGGGGAAAATGAAAAGACTTTTTGGTGGGAAAGTTAGTTTTTAATTAATAATTAAAATTCGAATTAAAAATTAAAAAAAGGGACCCCATGTGCACATTCCCGTTCTCCAAGGTATACATGTACCAAATTTGGTAGCTGTAAGTCAAACGGTCTGGCCTATAGAGCGCCAACACACACACATTGAGCTTTATATAAGTATAGATAGAGAAAAGCTAGAAGGAATGTTAATAATATATAATTAAGCTAAGCTATATTAATATATTATCAATTATTAACTAGATATTAATTAATGATTTTCTTTATTATTAAGAAAAGCATATAATTATTATGATAGATTAGGTGGAAATATTAAACTTCAAACAAATTTAGCATTAAAAATTATTTTATAGAACATGTGAAATGCGATATAAAACAATAAATGAATAATTAATATCGCAATTTATAATAAATAAATAATTAATTATTCTTTATATAATTATTCAATGAAAACACACTTTCTAGTTCTAATATTTTATAATTAATGGAATTTCTGGGGTTTGTTTTACATATTTATTTATTTCCGAACTTGGCAAATTGCATTTTTTTTATTCGACCTTCCTACGGCCCCTCCTCAGCTGAACAGCCCAGCCCTTGTTATCTATATATAAAATATTAGATGTCTATGAGATGTGAAGTAGTATATATAAAAAGAAGATATTTATTCTAAAGTATTATCAACCTGAGTATTTTATTAAATCTTCGCATTTCATTGCAACAGATTTTTATTTAAAAAAATTGTGTGTGTCTGTTTCTTGGTTTCTCGATGTATATGATAACTTAGAGACATAAATTTTTAAGGCTTTGACCTAAAAGGACAAAGATTTCACGTGCGATTTTTACATCAAAATTGCGTACTTTCATCAAATTTTAGATTAATATATCATTGAGAATTCAGTTTGTCCACTCGTGTTTGTACAAAAAAAAAAAAAAATGCGGTGAATTAGATAGATGAATTTTTTTAAAAAATAATATCCGTATCACTTCACTGAGTGTAAATGAACGGATTGGAAATTATAGACGAATTGAATTTTGAATCGAATTCATCCAGTGGTTTGAAGCCTGCCGTTGTGTCTGCTCATGCATATGTGAACGAAATAACGCAAAAACACACATTTTTTCCATTAAATGAAATTCAATATACGACCTTGACACCAAAACTGTAAATCTGGGCCAACTTCGCGACCGTGGTGGCCTGGTGGTTAAGTGTCGGTTTCGGAGCCGGAGGATTTCAGATTCGAGACCCGATTCCACTGAAGAACCGCCATGTAAGCGAACCTTGTGCAGGCTAAATCCGCCGGTGCCAAACGTTCTTCTGCGAGTATTATGTGGAAGTTTGGAGAGGAAAATGTCACCTCAGGCGTCGTCCTCGTCATCTGATCGCGGTTCAAAATTACGAGGTCCGTCCCAAATTAGCACAGTGTTTCCTTAAGACGTCGTTAATGTAACTAAACAAATTGTGACAATTTTGGATGCAATAGCTCTGAGGTAAAAGATTAAAAACGCATGCTCACAACTGATGTTCATAATTTTCTCACCAAAAGAGGAGTTTTTTTTTTTATTTTTTTTAAATCTCTTTCAGCAGTGGTTGAAATGAAAATATTTTGATGAAACAATGAAAATAGTTTGAATTTCAATGTAACTATGGAAACTAATATTGAAAACTTTGAAATTTTTTTTTATTTTAACTTATTAAAATTTATGAACAATTTTAATCAAATCAAATTATTGTATTAAAAAACAATTTTTTTAAAAATTTTAAAAGGACTCAAAAATCAAATTGTCGTTTTAATATTTTCTGAAATTATGGTGAAAAAAAGTCAAAATTTTGCTCAATTTCTAATTAATTAAAATTTTAAATAAAATCTCAAAAAATAGCTTTGCCATGGTAATTTCACTTTCTAAAGTATATCTTCAACAATCATGTAGGGAGATTGTACAGTGGCCGGTGATGGCTCATAGTACTCAGCCTTAGTTCCCACTTTTGCAGTCAAATTTATTCGTATGCCTCGGAGTAGTTACTCCTCTAAAATGTTATTCGTGGGTCTACTTTATTCAGAGGAAAATTTTTATGAAGGATCTTTTATTATCAATTAGTACATACAAAGCCATGACAGATATATTATTGTATCTTATATAATATTCGTTTTTAAGCGAATATTATCGAGCTGCATTTGCAAAGATGGACATTTGTGTGGGAGGAAGGGAATGATAATTCTATCTGCTGAATTAGTATTTCAATATTATATAATATTTTTGACAGAGCTACAAAAAATTTATATTACCATGCCCAAAATATAAATTTCATATATGGTTTTGAAATTTTTTTAAAAAAATATTTTATTTGGGGTAAAGTAGCTTTAAAAAAATTGCAATCTCTTGTTAAATATATGTATATATATATTTTTGCTGCTAATTTCCGAATTGATCAGCCGTCACTGCGCACATTTGTAATTTCGGCCACAAGGTCACTTACCAAATTTCGTTTATCAAAATGATAGTGTTTTTGAGTTATCTAGTGTACACAAGATTAGACATACAGTCTACAATAAGGACAGACATACACTGTATCCTACACTGGACTTTATTTCCCAGAATTTAATACTAAGCTAAATTTTGATGTCAGAGTCACACATTAAATTTCAATTTTCTAGCTGCGATTTTTAAATACAGAACTCACAAAGGAATGAAGTGATGTATCCACACGGTTAATTTAATGATTTGATGCAATTGTACAATTCTGGTTAAAATTAACAAGCCAAATATGATTATATTCTGTCTTCATCTTTTCTCCCTCATCCCTCAGAGAGAACCGCTATCAATATTATTCAATTTAGTGATAAAACCAAGGATGCTTTTCCTGTTATTTGGTATACTGATGGCAGTCAAATGGATGGTAGAGTTGGTTTCGCATTTGTTGTTTTCAGAACTGGTATTGAATCCGAGCACTTTCAATTCAGAATTCGTGATGAATGCACAGTTTTTGTAGCTCAACTCTTATGTTTAAACTTCGCCATCAAATGGATCGCTGAACAAAATGGTGTAATCTCAGACTATCTTATTTGTACCGATTCTCTATCATCCTTGGATTCTCTGAAGTGTATTTCTTCGTCTAACAACATAATCGTTGAAATTCAAAAGTAAATTAAAAGCCTGAGGGATAAAAATATCTCAATAGTTTTTGCATTTGTTCGTGGAGACACGGGCATTTATGGAAATGAGCGGGCCGATTGGCTTGCAAAAGCTGCCACTAAGCGCAAAATCGACATCGACGTTAATATTCCTAAATCCTTTTACAAGAAGATTACGAGAGAAAAAATGGTGGAGTCTTGGAATCAAGAATATCTCCTTTCAAATAAAGGGAGCTTAACAAAGAAATTTTTTCCATCCATTAATAAGAGACTGTCATGCCATCATTTTTATACTAATTACAAAATAACACAATTTGTAACTGGTCATGGTAACTTTAAAAGTTATTTGTACAAATTTAATTTGTTTCCGTCATCTTCCTGCGATTGTAATATTGGTGGGGAGGAAAATGTTGAACATGTGCTCCTTCTATGTTCCAAGTTTGTCAAAGAAAGACAGATACTAAGACTGGCTCTCAAGGACATGAATATAAATTGGCCTCCAGGCTTTCACCAACTTATTTCCACTAATAGTGCTTTCGAAAATTTCTGTAAATTTATTGTTGACATCTGTAATCCTTCATAAATATTAAATTTTCTTCTTTTTCTTTTTGTAATGTGTACTTACTTCTGTAAGCCCCATGTGATATTTTGTGGTGCACGGGGGATTTATAAATGTTCAATAAAAAAAATATCGTCAGCATAACTAGTTGTTCATGAAATACGGTTAAGATTTCCTAATGACGTATTTCGCCGAAAATATGACCCAAATTTATAGTTCTCGTGCTAAGATTACAAGTTAAATTTTATCCCATTTTTGAAGGATCACGTTGAAAGACACACAGGCTTGGTTTTTCTCTATAAAGGTTAAGCTATATTTCAAGCTATAGCTATAATAAAGTTAAGCTATATAACAATTTGTAGAAAGAAAAAGATATTGTAAAGGTTGAAAGAAAACCAAGAAGCAAGAATTTGATAAAAGAATTGCAGAATATACGTTTATAAGACATTTGTAAGAGAGAACAAAGTTTTTAAAACCAGAAATGAGAATAAAAAAACTTTTCAATCAAACATCCTAAAGCAGTGAAATTGATCCTATAGCAGTTTATTGCAAATATCTGCGATTTTTTGCAATAAATTTTCGTTTAGAAATGCCTAAAATTTTTTATATTTATGTATCGCGAATATTTATAGATTGCTTCTAATTTCGTTATTTTGACTATGCTAAAATCGTTTGCCTCCTTTTAGCACATTTTCCGCACAATATGAGCGGATGACTGCTATGTAATGATAGAACACATATTACTTTTATATTATGAGCAAGAAATTCCAAAATATCGGATTGTAAAAATTGCATTCGACTTAACTCCAATAACACTGCATTCTCTTGACAAACATTCCACGTTTGAATCCACGTTGTTTTACTCTAAGCAGTGATGACGCTTGCTTTATCTTCATTAAACATAGGCATTGTATTCCGAAATTAAATTAGCGGCTAGTTCGACTGGTTTAAAAAATGAAGCAACTCCATTGATTTTCTCACTCCTTATATTATTTGAGTTCAAATATATCAGAATACTTAAATGCATTTTTTTTTTCAAAATTAAAAAAAAATTATATATTTCTCTCAAAAATCGAAATAACTGCTCGTGTTCTTGAGGTGCTAATATATGAAAGCTTAATAGCTACCAACTAGCTACTTGCTTAGTTGGTAGCTATTAAGCAAATGTTTGCTCGGACATCTTTTGAGAATTCTCAGAAAACCTCCGATCCCCTAAAGTCATCTGGCGAGCATATCTAACAAACAAAGCATGCACTTCGAGTATTATATAAATTACACCTAAAGAAAGGAGGATAAATTTCGCAGTTATAGCAAAGGTCTTGACCATTTCATAGTTTCATTGAACGGGCGTTTGAGTAATTTCAGTATCGATGAAGTTATAAACAAAACAAACAAGAAATGTCAGAAGAAAGAAACTATTACAAATGTAACAAATTTTAAAAACTTCTTAACATAAGTTTTCTTCTAAAATGGTCATTTTCATCCGAATGAAATTTATAATTGCACTAGGATTGATTTATTATCAGATACTAGGCGGCAATTAAAATTATATATCATGATCACTGAGCTTTGTTATCAGAGAATCGCAATTATTATAATATTTATATATTTTTTAAATATTTAGACCAAAATGAATTAAAATAAAACGAAATAAATTTTTAAATTAAAAGAAAAAATAAAGCAAAATTTTGAGTTTTGACATTTTGCCCTTTTTAAATGACATTTTGGTTAGACTTAGAAACACAGTAAGGCTGCCAAATTTGATATTACATTTAGTACACTTAAACTCTAATGGGCATTTTGAAGTAATTTTTGCTTTAGTTCGAAAGCAGATATATAAATAAGTAATTCAATTACTATTAAATTCATATTTTCAAAATTGCTAGAGGGTTAATTACACAATTCTAAAGATCATAATTATTAGTCTTATCAATTATTTAGATTGCATAGTCACTTAAGATTGCTAGAATGAATGTGGTCGTAGGCAGATCTATTAAAAAAAGGCTATACAAACTATCAAATAAATAAATTTGCACGAAATACAAATTTTTTGAATTATAAACTCTTAAGACTTCATTGTGCGTATACCAATTCAAGCAATGTAATAAATTTACTAAAATTAAAAAAATAATTAATTAAAAAATAAGCAAAAATAAATTGTAAACATTTTTGTTAATTATAATATATGGCACTAACTGAATTAATTATTAAAAGAAGGACTTCATTATTCATAATGTACATTATCTGGGGCTGTAAAATGTATAATTCCCCCACAGTTTACCAAACAATAAGAGCGTAATTTTAAAAAGATCTGCATCAGCTATCAATATTTAGCAGACAAGAAACCAATATTCCGAGTAAAAAAATAAAAATAAAGATAGCAAAAGGTGACTAATTAACACATAACAACAACAAAAAAAAAGACAAAAAAGAAAAACAGAAACATTCACAAAACGTAACAATTTTAAAAGATTTTAAAATTTCATTAGTTATATCGAATATGAGGTATTGCTTCATATACTAATTAAATCCGTTAATCGCAAACTATCTGCAAACAAATATTTTTTTTAACGCGCGTCTTTTAATTAATCAATCTTTTACCAAATAATATGGCGTTTAAATCTCCGATCAATAACAGAGAATTAATCCACTAAATATGTGAGCACAAAAAAGGAAAACGATAATATTTACACTGACTTTTTTCCTTGGGAAGATAAGTAACGGAAGGATGTGGTTTCCTTCCTGATAAAAAGAAACCACAACCCTCACCAGACAAAATACTTCCTGGTAATCGTCATCTTCATTCTCATGAGCGCAATATTCATCAATTGTGAGCATAAATCATTATCTTAATTTGTTGCATTCATCGAAATTCAATTAATTAATTGCTGTTGATTCATCGAAATCCAATTAATTAATTGTTCTCAGATTAATTACATTCGTCAATTTGCGTATGACCGTTAAAAAGATTTAATCAGCGAGCAAAGAATGTTCTAGCCTTTTTAGCCTGACAATATTATCAGATGGGTATTCTTTCTGTGAATTATATGGTGCAAAAAATTCGCTACGCACACAATGCAATGGCTGTTTTGTGTAAAATAATCTGAATTAATGAATATATTAATGTTCACTATTTAATCATCTCACATTCGTGTGTGTTCTATACTTTTTATTCAATGTTTGTTCACTGAATAATTTAGTGGAACGCAATTCTTAATTAATAAAAAATTAACTATTGAATTAATTGGTTATGATACATTGCATTCGGCAGTTTAAATTTCTACAAGAAAAAAAAATGTAAGCATTTAAATTTTTTTATAAAGTTTTGTAAGACAATGCGAATTCAAAACATGGCCATAATCTCCTAAAGACGCGGTGGCCTGGTGGTAAGGTCTCGGCTTTGGAACCGGAGGGTTTCAGGTTCGAGACCCGATTACACCTAAGAACCGTCGTGTAAGGGGGTCTGTTGCACGTTAAATCCGTCCTGACCAAACGTCCTCCCGCTGGTGTGGTGTGGAGAGGGGGGTGCCAGCTCAGGTGTCGTCCTCGTCATCTGACCGCGGTTCAAAATTACGAGGTCCGTCCCAAAATAGCCCTAGTGTTGCTTCAAACGGGACGTTAATATAACTAAACTAAACTAGCCATAATCTCCTTTACTTTCGCGTGTACTAACATAATATGGCGCATTTTTGTGGCTTCATATTTAAGAAAAGAAAACTGAATATGAATTTTGGATGTTTGCTTTTTTACCGATTGGATGAGAAACTTCTTTAACGTTGATGATAAGATCGAATGGCAAATTTCAAATGTCAAAATTGATGCGTTTTCGAGTAACTAAAATAGTGCATTGTTATCGAGAATACACAATTATACAAAACCTCAAATGTCTAAAAAGTAGGAAATGAATGAAAAATCTATTACGAAATTCCATTTACGAAAAATTGAAACGAATTAAATTTAATAAAAGCATTTGAAAAAAAACTATAGTCAAACTAACATCTATGAATATGCAGTCTTTTGAGTTTTAATATGGGTTAGTAAAAACTATGTTTTTAGGAATTATTATGTCTGGAAAATTACGAAATTAAGAATCAAACGATTCTGACTATGGATAATGCAATTTTGGATCCTTTTATAGCAATTTTGTGGATTCCATTCGATAGCACTTGGTTGTTTAACACATAGACACAAAAAATTTAATCATATGCTATCAGTGTCATGTAGAAAATGAATGGATATGTTGAGAATGAAACACTTAGACAAAATTCAACAGTACTAGATACAATTTTTTGCGCCTTAAAAGATCTACCACTAAGTTCAAAAAGTTTTGATATTTTTTTAATATTTTTCGAATGTAGAATGATTTATGCTTTTTCCCGATAAACAAGAACCCGTTTCATTCAATTCAAATTCGTAGAACGCACGTGCATAGTTCATGATTATAAGCATTTAAAGCTCAATTTTGTGGAGAAAAAATGCCGAGTTTTCTTCGACTGCAAGTAAATTGTATGCAAGAATTTTTTTATCAACATGGTCATACGTTCACTAAAAATGCATAAATATGAATCTTTAAATGTCTGTATGACTTGGCTAGACACAGTTACTTCATTTTTGGATAAAAGACGCTTTGAGTATCACGACAAAGTCCTCACAGATTCCTCCTGATGTCAAATAACTTTTCAAAATAACATATTTCGACTCTTAATCGGCTTATTCAGCTGACCCCGTTCCGTGTGAGTTTTGCGCAAATGAAGAATTTGTTTAAATAATAATAATTCAGGTTCCGAAACAATATAGGTACTAAAACATTAGCAAAATATGGCTTGAAATTCCGCATTTTCAATGGCGAATGGCAAATAATTGCACGCGTTGTTGGTAGCAAAAATAATTATATTATATAGTTACTATAATTATATTTCTATGTAATATAATTCTAAGATGTTTGGAAGAAAAATATCAAACAACCAGTCTCTACAATGTTTATTCTTCAATACTAAAGGTCGCGGGGGCCTGGTGGTAAGGTCTCGGCTTCGGAACCGGAGGGTTTCAGGTTCGAGACCCGATTCCACCGAAGAACCGTCGTGTAAGGGAGTCTATTGCACGTTAAATCCGTTCTGACCAAACGTCCTCCCGCTGGTGTGGTGTGGTGTGGAGAAGGGGGTGCCAGCTCAGGTGTCGTCCTCGTCATCTGACCGCGGCTCAAAATTACGAGGTCCGTCCCAAAATAGCCCTAGCATTGCTTCAAACGGGACGTTAATATAACTAAACTAAACTAAACATCTTCAATACTAAAATTAATTCAAGAACGTTTTACAAGTGGTATGTTACTGTCTTAAAAAATGAAACGAGAATTTAAAATGCAGTACACTCCTGAATATCCGGCCTAATGTGGTGGAAAGACAGGCCGGATAATAAAAAAGCCGGATAAGCCGGAGCTCTATGAACTCATTTCTTTGCTCAACAATACCAGAAGACAACGTTTTTATACCAAAGCTCACTGTTATAACAAATATTTTCTCACTTCTTATTGAGTACTAAGCCCTCCATTTATTTCAAGCCATCTAGAATGTGAACGCAGCCACTTCCCGGTAAATCGTAGAAGCAGCTGCCATTAAGGTGTAGAGTTAAAATAAAAGGCTCTGTAATGCTTTATATATATTTATACACTGCAATGCACGTTTCAAGAATTTATTAGAGAAAAACTAAATTAAAGGATTTAAACTGTTCAGATTTTAACATAAATTCTGTAATGCCTAACTTAAATGAAAGAAACATAAACAAAACATTAACGTAATTCGTAGGCCTAGTTTTTAAGAAAATTGACTCAAACTGATTTTATTTTTCACTGATAAATGATTACACAAATATGAAAAGGTATCTCTAAGATAAGAGTCAAAACTTACAATTTTTAGTTTTTGAAAATGCCTAAGCAACGTCTTGCCTTCCTTATTTAATTAGGATAAAAGAAAACTAGGCCGGATAGTACGGAAGCTGGATAGTCGTGAACAAGATATTCGGGTTTGGGTTTGGTTTAGTTATATTAACGTCCCGTTTGAAGCAACACTTGGGCTATTTTGGGACGGACCTCGCAATTTTGAACCACGGTCAGATGACGAGGACGACACCTGAGCTGGCACCCCCCTCTCCACACCAGCGGAAGGACGTTTGGTCAGGACGGAATTAACGTGCAACAGACCCCCTTACACGACGGTTCTTAGGTGGAATCGGGTCTCGAACCTGAAACCCGGTTATTCGGGAGTGTACTACATATTGCTAACTGAAGAATAAACAAAAAAAAAATTTTTTTTGTATATATATTAAAAAAAAAAGAATACTTCTAAAAAACGAAAAGAAAATTCTGTTCCGGATTCGTCAGCCGCAACTCTCATGAGCTTCTGCTTGTAAATCTTTCTTTTAACAGGGGAAGTTCATCCAACCTCAATTAATTAATTGCTCTCAGATTAATTACGTTTATCAGATTGCGTGTGTTTGTTAAAATGGCTTCATCAAGGCTCAGTGAACTTTATTGCACGCTTTTCGACGACTTCTCGTAATAGTGGTATAAATAACATCAATTAAGTGTTGTTGCCAAATTACGCTTCATCCATCGGGTCTTCCGCATTTCGGAGGCACCCCCAAGATCTAAGCGCTCACGTTAATTTTCTACACTTCTATTTTATTATTTTTTGGAAAGCTTAAAGTCATGAAAAAGAAAGAAAAATTACCAAAAATAATATTGTCGTCTGATACTTGCTTTCATAAATAAATAAATAATCATAGAATTTTTTTTTAATTCTAACAAAATTTTATTTGAAATTTTAGTTAAAAAATCTGGAGGACAAAAAGACAACTCGGATTCTGAAAAAAAAAAGAAAAAGAAAAAAGAAGAGGTTAAATTTAAACTGCATTCCGAGATAAAATGGACCGATTTTAATTTCCCACAAACTATTTCATATAAGCTTTTCTGTTTCAAACAACACTCAATTCAGTTTGATGCCAAAAAGAAATTGAGAAAATTAAGAAAAAATTATTCTTTACAAAATATGTCTTCCGAGATTTTACACATTATCTCCTGGATTCACAATCTGGCAATTGGATTTTTTTAATCAAAATATTCTAAAATTAATACTAATAATTACGGTCATATTAGATTTGCCTTTAGCAACACTGAAAAAGTATTTAATCTCTTTTTTAAAATCTAGACAGAAATTTAATAGAAAAAGTTCAAAAATAAGAAAATCAATCTTCAATCATAGTTTTTGTTTGTTTAGCTGTTTTAAACCAAATAATAAATATAAAATTGGAGGAAAATATTTTTTGTCTTCATTTAATCTGGAATATCTCTGTCTTTTAACAAATTGCTATTATTGATTAAATCATTATTGTTTGAATTTTAAAATTGCTTTGATACATTCAAGATAGTTTAAAAAGTAAAAAAATAATGTTAATGAATTGAATTAATTTATTAAGAACAGCATAACTGAAAGAAGAAAGATATACAAAGTTGTGTATTCAAGAACGACGAAGCGACATTATAAAATATGACGCAATAACGAGAAAAATACCCACCGAGTCTAGAAAGAGAGTATGAATATAATAAATCAATAAGGTGCTGATATATATTTAACATGTTTGACGATGTTTCATTATCTTTAAGCTCTAAACAGTCGATTTTGAAACTTTTGTTCTATAACACCAGTAACTATATAATCTCTTTTCTACTGAATTCTTTTTTTTTATTATTTCACACAGGGCAGTTAAATATTTTCAGGTTGTACAATTAAATTTGCACAAAAGAAAGGTTTTTTTTTCCTTCAAAAATAACAGTTTTTGTCTTCATGAAACTTAATATCGGCCATTTATTTTTTAACTGGCTTACTTTTTTTCATTCTAATATACAAAAAAAAAATGCTTCTGTTGATTAGCGGTGAATTTTCAAACGAAACAAATTAGGGGTACAAACAAGTAAATTAAAAAAAACCAAATAAAAAAATTGTAAAAAATATAAGTTCAATAAATGATAAAATATTAGGATAATATTAACACTTTATTAAGTATAATTTATAGAGCTTCTATATGTCTCATTATATTAGTATAATTATTAGAATATTTATAAATTTGTACATCTGCTTCAATAATATTGGATGTTAGGTAGTTTGGACTCATAGCAAATATAAAAACAAATAGATTTTTTTCAAGGTTAATAAAATATTAACTTAAAATAAATCATTAATATGTTAAAAATAAGCTGAAATGTTAAACTAAATCGATCATTTCATTGAAAATGGAAAATCATCATGTGCATTGCTTAAGAACGCGACATGCTTACAACCGTCATCGCAAATGATTTTATTTGAAAATAAATAATATTATATGCAATCTACTATTCTTTTTATGAAATCTTTGATATCATAAAATAATCATTTCCCAGAGTTTTCATAAAAACAACATTCGTGGAACGATTTTTTTTTTGTTTTGTTATAACGGAACAAAAAAAAATTATACAAAAAACATTTTAAAAATAAAAAAAAAACATTCCAAATGTATAGGTGAAAATTCCTTTTGTTTTTATAAACCATTTTTTTTTAACAGCCGGTAGTTGATACTGTTGAAAAATCGTCATACAGCATATTTCCGAAAATAAAAATTGCTAATTAAAGCCACCTGATTAAACATGATTGTTACAAATAAAAATCAGATAGATCTTGAAAAATACAAAATAATAAATGTATTCTTAAAAAAAGTAAGGAAAAAAATCCAACATTTCAATATTATGCTTAAATGCAAAATCATAATAAAAATACAGACAAAAAAAAAGTATGTAAAAAGAAAAACAAATTTAGTCTAGACTTACACATTGAAAACTTGCTCAATGGAAACTGAAAAATTTCCACCTTTTAAAATTTGGCAATAAAGAGATAAGTTTCAAATACCCAACAAACGGCAAAGTTCAACTTTCCTGAAGTAAAAAGAAATTGTTAGTGATTTAGCACAGGTGTTCGCAATTTCGAGTTGAATACTAATCCAAGGTTAAAATGGTAAAGTCTACGACTGCCATTTGCTTTCACATTCGAAATTCACTACAACGCAGTTTGCTTTGTCTGAGAGACCTTCAAAATCTTTATAAAATGAACTAGGAATTTTTGTATGTGTTGAGAAGGAATGTTAGCAAAATTTTGGATTTTACCAGGAAAAAAAGAATTCAAATGAAATTTAAAACTAGTTTTAACCACACAAATTTTCTGTCGCAAGGACAGTGCTGAAGATATTCATTTGAAATAACTAACCTCATTTTCATTATTGTTTCTGGTGAAGAAAGAAGCATCTTTTGTTAAACATCTTATGTTGAGCTTCCTGTCTGTGTTTCTTACATCATATGCGCTTAATTTCCTTGCTCTTTCCGTTTTAAAAAATAAAATGGAACTGAGGAAGCTTTAATTAAACCTGAAATTATTAAATTGAAAATGTCTTCACTT
>JAPMOR010062892.1:134664-164873 GCA_026543865.1 Argiope aurantia | reverse complement strand
TCTTACAAATCTTGACATATGTTCTGCCTCTCATTTTCCAAAGAATTTGTTTTCAATGAGTAACAAAGAAGAAAATGCTTTTTTTTTAAATGAGTACAGAATTTTTGATTTTCCTATTTCTCGGAATAATAAATGAAGAAGAATAAAATTTTTGTGGGAAATTTTTATTCCTGAAAAAGGAATTTCTTCTGTTTAAACATTTAAAATAGTGCAAAAATACTTCGAAGATGAAGCTTCATTAAAAGCAAGTAAATAACCTCAAAAAGAATACAAAAATTGCTCCCAAATAAGTATCTTGCCCTGTTTAATAAGCATTCCGATATGTTATTTAGTTAAAAACATTTCAATTTTTAATTTTAAACTGCTTTAATTTAGTTTAGTTACATTGACGTTCCGTTTGGAAGCAGAAGTAGCATTGTTTTGAAACAGACTTCGTAATTTTGATCCTCGGTCAGAAAACGAGTAAGGCAACTCAGCTGGACCTTCCTCTCCTAGCTATTACACTACACCAAATGGAGAAAGATTGATAAACAAAGGTAAATTTAATGTGCAGGATCTATCTGGGATCGAACCTAGTTCCCTTCTGCACCCAAAATAATACTTTGCTACTAGGTAATGGCAGTCACAATGTATTAGACATAGCTGATCATTTACGTCAAGCAAGATCATGTTAGCTCATGATATAAAAAGTAATAAATACCGAAACGGAAGCAAGACTGAATTTCTTTATCGAGCGTTCTTTTTCTTATGACAGCAATCCAGTGTAACCATTCTATTCATTTCCTTGCGCTGTCAAATAAACTGCGTTTTCCGAGAAAGAATTTTATTATTTTCCCGGGTAATCGCCTGCCAATAATGCATGATGAATGTCAGCGAATCACGAAAGATGATTCATTGTGTCCGCTTAATCGAGGAGAATAAAGCATGGTGGGAATTTATTTCTGTTAGGAATTAGATTGGTAATGTTTCGAGACTTTCATTCAGTGCGTGTAAGTTCAGCTATTCGATATCAGTACTAAAAATGTCCGATACTTTAAACAACTGAAATATTTCTAGATATATTTTTTAGAAAATTTTATAGAAGCATCTAAATGTTGTTCCATTCTTTTTAGCCTCCATGATATTATCCTTTTGGTCGTTAGTAAAAAGTTCAGAGGAGCATTTAAAAAATTTCTAATAGAAATAAGTTTAATATGATTTACATAACATTTTGTAATAATACGAGGGCTATTTTGAGGGGTATCTTATTATTTTGAATGTTGATCAGTTAGCGAGGACTGGCGTCCTGGCGTAAGGGTAGGGCGTCTTCCCCATGATATGGACGTTGTGGTTCAGGCATGGTTTGTCTTCCCCGTGTGCTCTATCTGTAAGGCGTGTAAGTGATCCCCCCCCCCCCAGTAAAAAGGGGTTGTGCAAGCAAATGTGTGAGTGTCATCTTCATATGAGCTAAGAGTCGGACTTCTGCCCTCGGGTGCTCAGGGGTCTTTACCCTTCGAAGCTACCGGACCCTTCCCCTTTCCGCTGTAACGCGGACACGACATCATCATCATCAGATAGCGAGATGACAGTTGAGCAGACGCCTCCCTCACCTACGAGCGTGAACCCTACCAAACTCACAATTCTCCGATGGTATAGAAATTCGAACATAAAGGCCTTTGGTACAAAAACTGATATTTTACAACCAGGTCATCAAATACTCCTGAGAGGATTGAAATTAACTATTAGTATGCAAAATAATTAATATATGCCGTCTAGACATTAATATATGTCGTCGGGCTATAAACCTTTCATAGATATATGAATTCATGTCTCATTTTGAATTCCTTTAGGACTCCTTTCGGTTTATCTGCTTATCTTTCTTATGGCGGTGCCAATATATGAAATATAGTTTTACATATGTCACTTATTCTTATTTTTGTTTTATAAGATTACTAGCCGCCTTTGGTGACCAGCCGGTTCGCCAATCTTAATGCACGTTAAAATTTTAATAATTAAATATTTTATGAAACTCCCATTTTAATTGCTTCTTCATTAAAATATTTTTAAACTTCAAATTTTAATAGTCATATAATTCACTCATAATATTATAAAGGCCTTCAGCCATAACGTAATATGTATCTCTCTAATTTTCTGTTAGCTCCCGTAGAATTTATGCTTTAAATTAAAGTGGAAATGATTAAACTGCAATAAATATATTATTATTATTATTTTACTGAAACGAAGCATTTTTAAAAAAATATGAGTACTGAAAACAGAGTCGCTGAGTATTTAAACCTTATGGGCACTAAAGAATATTTTTCTTAATTTATATAATATCTCAAGAAGTTTTCAACAAAATTTTCTCAGATTCATCATGAACAGATCGATTAATTAACAATGTTTAGTTTTAAATGCATCAAACACTAAAAAAATAAACAGAATCGTTTGAAATAATCTTTCGAAAACATATTAAGCCTTCAAAACCAAGTCCGTAGTTGTCAACAATCAGAACACAATGCGCATGCGTGAATTTTCAACGCCAATTATGGTAACGCAAATGCGTGAATTTTCTACGGCAGTTGGGGTAACGCTATACAGATTAGAAATTTTTAATTTCCTTTATTCTGTTTTATTTTAATTCAAAAGTACTTCAGAATGAATCTGAAAGGTCGATTAATTAGCAATGTATAATTTTAAATGCATAAAACATTAAGAAAACTTTGAAATAATCTGCCGAATATTTCTTAAGCCTATCATCTTTAGCGTGGGGAAAAAAAAACTGAAGCCTTACTCATTTGGTGGTGGCGAAATGAAAAGAGTTTTTGGCGGTAAAGTTAGTTTTTAATTAATAATTAAAATTCTAATTAAAAATTTTTAAAAAGTGTCCCCAGGTGCACATTTCCGACTCCAAAGTATGCATGTGCCAAATTTGGTAGCTGTAGGTCGAACGGTCTGTTCTGTAGAGCGCCAACACACACACACATTGAGCTTTATATAAGTATATATTTATATTACACACTAAATAGTACGTGTTGTTTAATATGCCTATCTACAAATGTTGAATATGTGCTTGAGAACTGAAAATAAATGTACATTTTTCATCAAAATTTAAAGAATTTGATTTGACAGTAATATGAACGGTTCGTTATCTATCACGTACTGAATTGGTATAATTTTTTTTTTCGTTTAGAAGCTGCTATCTAGACTTTATCGAAATAGAATAACCTTCACTTGAAAATGTCTTCTACGATCATTTATCCAGTCAGAATTCGAAATTAAGGGAAAGACTTTAAAAAGTGATGCCTGGATGTAACTAAAAGTTTGGACTAATTTGGCTAAGTTGACTTTTAAGAATCCAGTGATTTTTTACTAATTTGATACCAGAATAATGATAAAAATATCTAGGAATTTACCAAAAAAATTATAAACATCTATGGAATTTTATCATCTGAGATGTTCGATAACTTTTCTAGCTAATGATAGACAGCTCATAAGCAAATGTTTGTCAGAGATTAGAGACAGTCATGAATTAGATAATAGTTGAGTAAAACCGAAAATATTTGCTTCAACTTTAGAATTAGTAATTATAACTGAAAATTGTTTTATTGTCTCAATTCTTCGTGTTTTTTATTGTGTGAAAAATAGTTAATAAAGATAGTAAAATAATAAAATTTAAAGAAAGGGAATAAAGTTTGTGATTAAAGTAGAATATTCTGAAAGGCGTTGAATTGCCATTATTTTTAATTATTCATAATTCTTAATTGCGTTTTTCGTTTTAAGAAAAATCGTCACAAAAAATGAATAATAAAATTTAAAGAGAGAAAATGGCAACATGATACAAATTATTCTCGTTTGGCTTCGGACCAAAACATTCTGAATAAAATAGTATAGATTTTGACTCATTTACAATATTGCAATTAAACTTTTACCTTAATAGTATAAATGTAGTAGTATAAATTTTTAATTATTATAATTCGCTCTTTTTTCCTCTTTTAATTAAAAAAGTTTAAAATTTTAAATTAAAGAAAAATTTTAATTCAAAATATTATTTTTTCCTATTTTATTAACAGTAGAATTGCTTTCCGTTTTCATAAGATAGAGTAACCAACCGGTTCGACAACTTTTTGAAAAACAATTCAAGATTGACTTTATAAGCAAATTTCACATTTAAAAATAGTTACTAAACACTTTTTTTTTTATATTTTAGTTAAAAAAAATAACCACCTTGAAATGCATTTACATCGTCAAGACTAATTTTGAAATTTTATAACATACTACATAGCATCCATCCGTTCAGTAATAACTAAAATGAATAAGAGTTTAAAAAAGGTTTCAACAACTGTGATAGAACTGAAGATCGCCAGACCTTCAAAAAGATGCTCGAACTCCAACGATTCGGATGTTTATTTTGTCTTGTGTGAATATTTTTTTTTCGAGAATACTACCTGGAAAATATTCAAAATTGATTGAATTGCCATATAAAAAGTACTTTTTTCTTACAGGATATTTTTTTCTCCTGAAAGTAAAACTTTTAGGCAGGATAATTGTTTTTTTTTTTCTTCTTAAAAAGCATAATTTTATGCAAATGATTTTTGAAAAAAAAAATGTTATGAATAAATTTATTTGAAATTAAAAAAAAAATCCAATTCCGTTTAAAAACGTTTTCATTCGGTTGAATTTTAACTTTGAATTAGCAATAAATTTTGAATCTATATTAACATTGGCAAAAGCAAATATTGAAAAAAATTAGCAAACTGTAAATTATCAACTTTTTATTCACTTATCATACCGCGGGGGATTTTTATTAAAATAATAACTTTGAATAAAATAGAACTATATCATAACTAACGTAATAAAAAGTCAAAAAATAATTTTTTTCAATCTAGAATGAACTTTTTATTCATCGATTAGTGAGAATCGAAATTATCTGTATTCCGATCCAAAAATAGTATTTAAAAAATTTCCGCTTTTAATTTTAAATCAAATTATCTAAATCAAAATTTTTCATTTAGAATTTTTATCATACTGCACTATAGTAGAAATATAGATATTTTAATCAATGCAGAGTGAAAAAAAAGGAAATTTTCATAATAAAATATCATTATTTTTTAATAAAATAAGATAACCCTTTCAAATTTCATCATAAAGTATTCTAAAGAAATGCAATGTAAAAAAATAGAGAGTGGGAAGCCACAATCAAACAAATTAGCTTCGATAGAAAAAATTTGCCCAAAAAATTCATGGGGAAAAAATAAATCTATATTTATAATAAAGCTTAATGTGTGTGTGTGTTGGCGCTCTACAGACCAGACTATTCAACCTATAGCTACCAAATTTAGCACGTGTATACCTTGGAGGCCGGGAATGTGCACCTGGGGGTTATTTTTTCGAATTTTTAACTAGAATTTTATTTATTTAAAAATTAAGCGAAATTTTGACGTGTTTCTGCTATAACTTCCGAAAATATTACCGCACAAAAAAGATTTTTACATGAAGTTAAAGATCAAAAATTTATCTTTTAAATGATACTAATGTTTTAATCTTAAAATTAAATTTCTATTTTTAATGAATTTTTAAATAAATATTTTAACTATGTTTTTCAATAATTTTTTTCGTAAAAAATTAAAATTAAAATTAAGCACGTTTCGTATTCATGGGAAAAAAATCAGCTTTTTTCAAAGTGTTGCCATCACATTGATTAAAGCTCCAATTAAAAATATATTAAATCTTTTTCGAAATGAAATCTGCAAAAATATAATTTTCGGCTTGTGTCTGTAGGAAATGAAACAAATATGAAATATTATTTTTTCTAAGAAATAAATTCAAGAAAAATTATTTTTTGATCTTTTACACTCTCTATACAGGGTGTTTATTTAGTCCCGGACCCATTTTGATGTTTAATGACTCATAAAATAATGAAGATATAAACAAACTTATGGCATTTATTGATGGAATAACTCATATATTTTCCTTTTCAGGTTTGAATATTTTTACTTTTGTAAATATCGTCTGCATGTGTGGTTAATTTCAGATAATTTCATTTTCCAGTCTAAATATCTGTACTTTTCTAAATATCGTCTGCTTATTAATTGCATTTTTCTCTCTTTTGTTTTTGGCAACTATTGAAATGTTATGTTTACATTTGATGTGTTTGTTCTATGTAGTACTTTTGTATGTGATGTTTTATTCGAGCGGATATTAAGGAGAATGCATACACCACAAGAGAAAGCACAGATTTTATGGTGGTCATAGAGTTAATTTCCAATCAACTAAATCACTGACTTTTAAGAGTTAATTTCTAATCACTTAAACTGACTGATTTATGAAAATTTGAATATCACTATTCAATAAAAAAAAAGGATAATTTTAGATTTTCCATCGATTGCTTCAAAGAAAATACTGCAATCAGCGCGCAAGTTTCTCAAGATTAATTGGTCTAAGATTATGAAAATGTTGAGTTTTTCTAAATGTTTAACATTTGAAACTTCATTAATAAGTCTTAGTTGATCGTGGAAAATAGAAACATTCATTCATTTATTTAAAATTTGGTGTGTCCTGAATATTTCTCAGAATATGATACTTTACTGCATTAAATTTAGACTTCATAATTTTTTAAATATATTTATAGGCAGGAGCAAAATATTATTATTGATTTCATTTCAATCCTTTTGAAAGCAAAACTAAAAACTGAATTTTATGCTGAATCTCAGAAATTTTTGTTGAATTATTGTTTGAGATATTACATAAATTATGAAAAATATTTTGTAGTTAACATAAGACTTAAATACCGAGCGATTCTGTTTGCAATATTCACATTCAATAATAATAATAATTAATTAATAACAATAAAGATGATAAATAAAATAAAACGCTTGGTTTTATTAAAAAATATCTTAATATTAATTGCAATTTCATCATTTACATTTTAAATTAAAGTTGAAGTTTTGCCGGAAATGACAACAAATTAGCAAAATATATATAGTAAATTGAACGAAACGATCTAAACAACAGTATAAGTTTGGTATGACTATCAAAATTGGAAGATTAAAAATGTTTTGTTTGAGAATCCTTTAAGAGACCAGTTACTTAAAATATTTAATTGAAAATTGTAGCGAGCGGTAATACTGGCGAACCGGCTGGTCGTCAAAGGCGGCTAGTAATAAATAAAGATAAATTTAAACCCAATGATTATTGGGTTTTGTAAATATTGTCTCAGTAATATGACCAAATTAGACAAACGATTTTGATGCGTTACTCATGCAAACCCGCAAACACAAAACACTCGGCAATTAAAAAAAAACTGCGAAATTGGTTGTTTTAACTGCAGAGAATGTTTTGGAATGCTACTATCGCTTTTATTAAAATTCTTGAACAATTTTTTTTTTCCAGTCCAAAAATAAGCGAATGTTTAACAGATGATTTTTTTAAAAGAATTCAACTAGATAATAAAAAAATTACTTTGGATAATATTCTAAAACACTGCCAAAAATTAATAAATTTGTTAAAAAGAAACATATGAATTAACTTTAAATATATTTTCGAAAAGGAATCACCAAATGTGTAAAAATTACATGATTCTAAAAACTAGATTAATTTCTTTTAACTGATAGAGCTAACAGTAAAAATATATGAAGAAAAAAAAGGAACGGTTTTATCAATGAAAAATTTATGAAGTTGATTACGTTTCTTTCAGAATAATTTTGCCTCATTTTTAAAAATAAATATAGCGTTTTCAAATGAAGTAATATAGATTAAATAAATAAGAGAAATAAATATTCGCGGGTTCAATTTTTATTGTATAATAGCCGCCTTTGGCGACCAGCCGGTCTGCCGATCTTAATGTTCGTTAAAATTTTAATAATTAAATATTTTATGCAATTCCTACTTTAATAGTTTTTTCATCAAAATATTTTTAAACTTCAAATTTCGATAGTCATATAATATTACAAAGGTCTTCAGTCATAACGTAATATGTATCTATCTAATTTTCTGTTAGCTCCCGTAGAATTTATGCTTTAAATTAAAGTGGAAAGAATTAATCTGCAATTAATATAATAATATTTTTTACTGAAACAAATCATTTTTTTATAATATGATTACTGATAACAGAGTCACTGAGCATTTAAACTTTATGGGCACTAAAGAATATCTTTCTTAATTTATGTTATATCTCAAGAATTTGTCAACAAAATTTTTGGAAAATTGGAAAAGATTTTTTGGCGGGGAAGTTAGTTTTTAATTAATCATTAAAATTCTAATTAAAAATTCACAAAAGGGACCCCAGGTGCACATTCCCGACTTCCAAGGTATACATGTTTGAAATTTGGTAGCTGTTGGTCAAACGGTAGAGCGCCAACACACACACGCATTGAGCTTTATTATAAGTATAGATATAGATGTGTGTTTTAATATTCTGTTTTTATTTTGTTGTAAAATACTCTATTTTATTTCCTGCCATAACAATTGTATCGGATTCCACTTCATATATTTAATTATAGACTTTTGAAAAATTGGTAGTTCATGGATTTTTCTTTTGTTGCTTTACAAATAAGCTCAATAAAAAGAAATAGAATTTTTAGATCAATACAAAAAAAAAGTAATTTTCTAACGATAAAAACTTTTTCTATGTGTTAAGACTTTTCTATGAAATATGCTATTTTAATATTTTGATTTAAATATATAATTTGAATCCAATACTTTAAAATTTATTTGACCTTGATTCTGCATAGTTACAGTCCTGGATTCTTATACAACAGATGGTAATGCATTATTTTATTCACATGGATTGTAACGCATATTTAATTTTTTAAAGAAAATATGATCGTTTACTGACGTGCGAAGAAAGAATCAGATTCAATTACAACTGGACACCTTCCAAGTTCCGAACGCAGCTATAACAACAAAATTAGTGTTTCTTTCCTTTCAGAGTTGACCTTGAACTTTACCGTCCCGTCTGCCGGTGCCTCCTTTTCTTCTTCCACGGACTTCACTTTATCCCTCATTTTCACTCTATTGATCACGTGAGAACGTCGTGACGGTTCCGTGTCAACAGAGCTGCTTTACGTATCGTCATGTTTGCAAATGAGTGGGAAGAGACAGTTATGTCTTTTCGAATAGTGTCGTTTTAATTAACCGTAATTACATTCAAAGGATGAGAAAGGTTAAAAGCTTTTATATCTTTAAAAAAAGATTCACACAGCTTGTCAAACATATTACAAATTATCCACTTGGAATAGTATTATTTAATTAAAATATGTTAGCTTTTATATGTAGTCTGCTTTTCAGATGTGGAATCTTCGAATTGAGGTGGAAGTAACCTGCAAATAATTTTAACTGGAAATTTATGTTATACAAATTATTACTTTTCACCAAATAGTTTCATTTTGGTTTCAGAAAAGAACGATTCTTTTAGTTTAAAATTGTGATTTTGGAATCTATGAATTTATGTTTTAAGATATAATGATATTAATAAAATGGTAATTTTTTTTAAAAAAAATTTGTTTTATAGAAAAAAAGAAACTGCGAGCATTTTTAAATAAATATTTCTTTTATAAAATATTTTTGGGACAGGTATCAATTTTGCATTTCAGAATGTCAACTTTATTCTACTTTGTAGAAAGCTTTTTTTTTTTTCCTTAAAGTTTTTACAAAATTTAACTTTTGATTCTGCATGTTGAATTTTTTTTCTACATACAACGGATTTTCATATTCAACAAAAGCCTAAATAACTCCAGGACACGCAGCTGAAGGACCGGTTGCCAATAAACTGCTACAAACTTCTTGTAATATTGATGGGATTTATGCAACTGCAAATGAATATTTTTATTATTTGTTGCCAAACAATTTCATTTTAATTGAGACAGACACAATATTAATAAGTTGCAATTCGGATTTCGAACTTTCCATTAGATGTTCTGAAATATAGTATAACATTTGCTGAAACGAAAGAATTTACATAAAAATTCTAAAATTTTGGGAAACAAAATAAATATTTGTATTTTGATAAATGAAGCGAAACTTTTGTATTTATTAATGAAAATTCTTAAGAATCTTTTTATTCTATTTTATAGTTTTGTATTATTTTATTTGCAAGATTTAAATGATTAAAATAACCAAGTTCCAATAAAAAATAGGATTTTAATATGAGAATGGGAAATTATTTAATTTTATATTTCTATACTAAAAATGTTTAATGTTGCTGAGAAATAATGTATATATAAGAATAATAATTAAAAAAACATTCATAAAATCAGAGCAAATTGTATTCCAGATTTATTCAGAATTCAGTATATTTTACTTTTTAAAATCCAAAAATTTCTAGAATTTTCACTGAAGCTCAGAAACTTTTACGAATTTCTTGGTTAGATTTAATTTTCCAAATTAGACTTGATTTTGAACTGGTTAAATTTAAAATTTTGTTATGATCGCCAAATTAGAATTTCTTTTTTACAAATTATATGTCGTCGAATGTGGCAATCCAGGAAATGTTAACTATAATCCTAAAAAACGAAAGTGAATGTTTCTTTAGCGAAATTTCTCTTTTCTTTTTCCTTTTATTATTATAAGAGATGCCGACCATTTGGCGAAAGTTTCTCGAATTCTTGCAAGTCCTTAGCATAATTATGTATGAAACATATATATACATCATCATAATTTTGAAACTTTATATTCGGAATTTTAAAAATCATCTTGCTAAAAATTTAATTTTTATTGGTTTTATTAGGATAAATATACTTACGATGAATATATTTATTAATTTATTGCTAATAATTTTGGCAAGGTCAATTTATTAGGAAAAGAAATTAAAAGCATTTTCAAAAATGAAAGCATTAAAGGAATATTTCTGGGAAAAAATGATATTTAAAATTTTTTATTTTTAAGTTTGATAATTTGAATCTTGGTACATTATAGATAAAGAGTTTTCATTATTTTGATGAAATTAATAGAAAATTTGTTAAATATAATTTTGATTGATAAAAAGTTGTAAGACCAGAAATTATCAAATCATTGTTCAACTGCCTTAAGCATAAAACAAGAATAGAAAATACAGATACTGTGAACTATTGGATTGAAATATTTAAGCTAGAAGAAAATGCAAAAATGAATTACCTGGCCTTGACAAAAAAATCTGTTTTTCTTTCATGGACTCATTTTTGCAAGTCCATTTAATTATTTGGATATTATTATGATAAATGACGAACATGTTTGAGAATGGATTATCTGTACGCAACGGAGACAATAAAATATTATTTCTTTCCTTTAAAAAAAGTGAAGTTTTGGGCCGCTTTATAAAAATATTTCTGTAAAACACCAGCCATGTAAAAATCTTTCAGCCATGACATCTTACCAAACTTCTTTATTTCCAATGAACTTTTCTATTTCTGGTTTCTGTTCCTCTTAAATGCCTGTTAATATGGATATTTTAGCAGACATTTTAAATTCAATGAGAGAACTGGAAAGGTTAAGGAAAGAGTCATTATTTTGACAAAACTGAATTTTTATATAATAGTTAGCGAATATGTAAATGCAACAATTTTCAAAACTGTCTGCCTTATCAAAACGTAACGTGAATTTAGAGAATGTTGAATAAGAAAACAAAATTCTGAGTAATATTTTGAAATGATATAGTAAATAATTATTTTCAAAATTTTGCTTTTCTTTTGCTGCATGTAATTATTACAAAATATAAATATCACAAAATTAAAAATTATGCTCAGTATTGAAATACTGAATATTGTCTTAAAATAATCATAAATGTGTATAAATTGCACTAATATTCTGAATTTTTCAGAAATTTTATCGAATATTTATATGGAGTCAGTAGTGATTTCAAATATTTAAACTTTTGTGTTTATTATTTGGCAGACACACGATTTATAATTCAACCTTTGTATTATTTGGAATGAATAAAACACTGGCATTTACATAGTTGTTCTACAGAAGTAATGCGACTACAATCTCATGGAGCCGCGACGAGAACCGATCAATAGTTAATCTCGAATATTTTCAGAAGCATCACCGTTGTTATATCTTATTAGCACCACTTTCGTTATTTCTCGGTTTCTTCCAAGATATTCTTTAAGGAGTTAAAGAAAATGAATAGTAATTTATAAGCTTCTAAAGTTTCATGATTGCGTCTTCCATTTCTGATGATTATTTAACTTATTTTCGTTTAATGCAAAAGCTCTAAAAAACGCTGAGGAAATCTGTAGAAAAATTCAAGTAGCTTTCCATGAATTTGAAAAAAATATTTTCTCAGTAATTTTACATTTAATTTCTTCATGTCCCTTCAGTTTAATTCTGAATAAAACTTGGCATATATTTTTATTTGGATATTAAGAATCTTTAATTCATAAAAATGATTGGACAGTAATGTGTTTTCTGATAAATATCTTAAAAAATTAATCACTAACTTTTTTTTAATTTTTACATAATGGTGACATTTTAAATATCGTTTGCTTTTATTTTTGTATTTCTTTCAAAAATGTTAAATTTATCTAAATATGAAATAATGAATGTTAATTCTGAATCTGATTATTTGTTTACTCTAAAAGTGGTAAATCAGTTCGAACTGTTACTAATTAGTAAATTCATCCCATTTTGACTGTTTGTTTTGTAATAAAATAATTGGAAAACAAAAGTCGAGTAGGAAACAAGATAAGATATGATCGTTCGGCAAAGCTAACTTTACGTGATGACAGATTTATTCTGAGGAAAATTGCGAAGAATCGCCGATTGAGTGCTGTAAAAATTTCCGTAGAATTTAATTAAAAATTCTCTGCTTAACTTTTGCCATGGATACTGATTTCAACTGCCCAACATTTTAGTTCAATCTGAAGAATTTTTTTTTCCGCAAGTACAAAGAACAAAAGATAAGAATTTATTTTTAAAATCAGTGATACATGAATTTTAATTTTATTGGAATAACACCTTGTTTATATATGAGAACAAATTTAATATTTTTCGGATGTGATGGGAGTATAATAGCGTAAAGATTAAAAAAAAAAATAGACGAAATTAACTCTTAGAACTTAGTTGGTATAATAAATCAGACCTATATAGGCGTTCTTATAAGGGAGTGCATGCCAATTTCTAAGTTAGTTAATTTGAAATTCACTGATAGCATAAGGGATTATTGTCTGTATTTGAATATTTTAAAAGAGAAAGGAAAATTATCTGTACAAAATTTTGGGTATTTGAATTATTCATTTTTTCAAGGAAACGATTTTAAGACTAACTGTCCAGAACTTCTAAAAACACCATCTGATTTTATCAATTCGAACATCATTTGGAGATAGATAACAGGTAGTTAGAATTCAAAAACATGATATTAAATCTGAACAATGGAGAAACACTGATGCAAAAATTATTAAAATATTCGTGCATTCATTGTCCAGTTGTTTGAAAATAAGAGCATATCCAACTAGGTATAAAAATTAGGAAAATGTTGCAATAACTTCTGTTGTGTATCCTATTTATTGAAGTATCCAATTAGTTTTGAGCGATAGCATTATGGTTGTGTTGTGATCATTGATTTTATAACGAATAAGTTTTAAATTAAAATAAAAATATTTTAAGTATTTTTGTTAAGAATATAATAGACATGTTTTAAAATTCTCACAATGAAATATGAAACTTTATTCATACATAAAACAACATTGTCGCTTTCGAAAATGTATAATTTTCATTTTTGAACATACGTAAACTTAAGTTGAAACTTCAGTCAGAATTGATTAAAAAATTATTCATTATCTTGCAACATCCTTATTAATAATAAAATTGCACTTTTCATTACAAATATATAGATAAATACTTGGTTTCTTTACTAATTGTATGAAATTTGCCAAAATTACTATCGTTTGTCTTGGAAAATATTATTTAAAATTTAAATCTCTTTTACAGTGTTTTGAATGCTAACGAAACAATTTAAAAGCTCATAATGTGCTCAAAGTGACAGCGTTGTGAGAAATTTTTAATAAAATGTTATTTAAATTTTGACGAAGAAAAGGCATCTTTATTATTAAGCAAACATTACGCTCGATATATTTATTTTGTATGAAAAAAATAGTACAGTTGCCATTATGCTGATAAATTACTATTTTGATATAGTTGTCAAGACAACCAACGAGAGATTAAGTTTCGTAGCAAATAGTAAATAACATGGGAAACTAATACTTATTATAATCAATATTCATTTTGTTTTATTTTTCTCTTTACAAAACATTATTTTTAGAGCAAGGCTCAATATTTCTTTTGACGAAAAGTTGCATGTTTCAGTAATTTAACCATGAAAATGTTTTTTTTTATAACTTTTATGTCTGAAAAAATATTAAGCATTTAATTGCAATTCTGTTTTGTTTCTGATAATGTAAAGCTTTTAAATTTTATGTTAAATTCTCCTAGATAAATAAGTCAAAATAAAATTATACATGAAAGTATATTGAAACTTGCTCTACCGAAAGAACATAATTAGAGACCTTTAATAATGTTTACAATCATATAATAAAAATCGTATTGATTTTTCTATTCTAGAGAGTTTTAATAATGTTTACAATCATATAATAAAAATCGTATTGATTTTTCTATTCTCTAGAATGACATCCTTTTTTTAAAAAAATAAAGCATAAAAGACACCAAAGGTAATCTGATGGAAGTTCAGAGCCTGAAATCATCTTATCAAACTCAAAATTTATAAATCAGGGTACTTTTCTGTTTCAAAGAAGGGGTTTGGGCTTTGGCTAGGGTTAACTTTTCACTTATTTATTACCATTATTATTTTGACAAATAAAATCCAAAACTCGAACGTTTCGAAAAAGTTGTCTTTCCATTATGCACCGAAAACACTCAAACTTGTGAATTTTGTGGTAGATTTACCACAATTAATAAGTTATTACTGGCATTTGGCGATTTTTTTACGACTCTCAAAAAAGGAAAAGTTTTTAAATTTGTAGATGCAACGAAAAAACAATTCTAAAACACACACTTAGCGAAATAAAACTGAAATGCCTATAAAATATGTCAATTTTGTAGGAATACAGAAAAGCCAGAAAAAAACAGATCAAGCCGCATAATTTTTTTCTTTCATTTTAATTAGAAAAATTCTCACAGTGAATAGGAGTGAAAAAAAATTAATATATATTTAATTTTTAAGTTTTTTTTAATTTATGGAACTTATTTTTTTTAAGTTTTCAAGCATTTATTAGATAAGACTTTCATATGAATAATGTTCATCAAAAGATTCAACAAGTTACTGGAATGATTGCAAAGCCTTCGATTTTCTGACTTCATACGTTCGTCGTTTTCTCGGATAAATCACTGCGTTAGTCCCATGTCCCCATTCCTTTCCTTCAAGACTCTCCTGTTTGAGTAATTAATTGAGAAGCGATTGTGAAATTTTCAATGTAATTGCAGATTTCTGCTAATTTAATATGGGATTTTGGTTTAGTTATATTAACGTCCAGTTTGAAGCAACACTTGGGCTATTTTGGGACGGACCTCGTAATTTTGAACCGCAGTCAGACGACGAGGACGACACCTGAACTGGCACCCCCCTCTCCACACCACGCCACACCAGCGGGAGGACGTTTGGTCAGGATGGATTTAACGTGCAATAGACCCTCTTACACGACGGTTCTTCGGTGGAATCGGGTCTCGAACTTGAAACCCTCCGCTTCCGAAGCCGAGACCTTACCACCGGGCCACCGTGGACTCAATTTAATATGGGAAGTTGATCATATTCTTTCAGAAGATCGTATATTTTAATTAATGCTCAGTATGCGATGTTTGCTCATCATGACATTTTTTTTAATCACAAAAATTAGCCCATTGAATGGAAGTAGGTAGAACACTTTAGAGGGTAGAGGGATGTTCAGTAAAGATAATAGATTTCAAAAAAAATTTATAATTATTATTATTGCATTCGACCCATCAAGGATCTTAGATTTACCCCTTCCGACCATCGAAATTGATCACTACAAGCTAATTATTGATTACTAGATCCGGCGAAATTTATATGCATTTACAAACAGAAGATCCATTCCATGCTATTTTGATCAGAGCAGCGGATTGATTATTATATCCAAGATCACTCACTATAAGCGGCAATTACTGTTCTTGGATTTTATTTCATGGCAATTATTAGAACCTTAACGACCATTTATCCGAAGCTTGCCTTTACGGTGAGAATGCTATTCAGCTATTGAAGCGTATCTCAGAGTATGGAAAGTTCAGTATCTTATTTTATCAGGAAGAATGAATACCGATACAATCTGCTAATTTGTTGTTTCCTTTGAAATAAATATTTTGTAAACAATGCATTTTTGCCATTTCATAAAAGGGTATAAATAAGGACAATAAGCTTCCTTTTGCAACATTCTCTAATGGATTAATCTTCAGAATTTGAGAGGCGTTGCCTCTTAACCAAGGAAAAAAAATCCCATGGTGCGAGATCAGGAGAAATAACTGGTTAAGAGGAGATGCGTCGGAAAATGATATTTTGTCGTGTATTTTGACACCAAGAGATACTTATGGACCATCATCTTGTGCTGATGTAGCATCGCCTTACACGATATTACAATTCCACTTACTTATTCTTCATGTAAAATATGCAGTTTCGCAGCATTGAATTGGTGCAGCACTTTTTGTGAGTATTAATTCAGAATATTCAACAGCATTCTAAAACTGGAAACTTTTAAAAAATGTTAAAGAATAGGAAAAGTATACAAGCAGCATAAAAAATTATTTTTCCAAATATACTGATATATTAAAGAGTTTGTTTAGAAAACACATGCAAAAAATAAGTATGAAGAATCCATTTCAACCTTGCCAAACAATATCCAAAAATAAGTAAAAGCTTAATTCTTTGGTTTTTAATATTGGTAGAAAAATATGCATTAGATATTTATAGAAGTGACGGAAACGATTTAAATTTTATTACGACAATAAAAAGTATTGTTAAAAATTAAATGAACATTTTTTTTAAAAAATTATTAAGCTTAAATTTAAAAAATGCATTTAAATAAATAGATATTTTGGGGTTTTGAGATGCGCGAGGATAGAACCTGGGATTTTTTGGTTAGCAGTCCAGTAACAAGAAAAGGACACATAAGCGTACGCTCGTGTAGCGTAGTTGTTAACTGGCTTATATGCTATTCACCACAGTACTCTCCCTCCAGTGAGTCGGAGGTGAGACGAAGATATGGCTGTTGAGTGGGGATGTATTGAGCTGTTGTGTAAATGGGCCTGTACCCAGTTGAGTAACGAGTGTGTGAGTGAGTGGTTGTTGCGTCAAGTGAGTCTGACGACTTTGGTTTTGCTGCGTGAAGTGAATCTCACTCCAGATCAGAAGGTTGCGTGTTCAAATCACGTCCAGGTCACCAATTTGGGGTTTTGGGATGCGCGAGGAAAGAACCTGGGACCTTTTGGTTAGCAGTCCAGTAACAAGACCAGGATACAAAAGCGTACGCTCGTGTAGCGCAGTTGTTAACTAGCTTATATGCTATTCACCACGATATCATTAAAGCAATATTCTTTTTCAGGTTTAAAGTAGTGTTAACTTCATTTTTGCGTAATAATTTTTTACAAAATTATTGTGGAAAAAATGCAACTGTTTTGCATAATTTTTTTTAATTAATTAAAATTCAAACAAATATCTTCTATCTGCACATTTCTTCTTTCCAAATTAGGCTTGTGACAATTTTGGCAGAACAGTTTGCTCCTTGAATATCGCAAACAAAGATACATATTTTCATACACACACATCTATATGTTTATAATACAATGTAATATGCTTACAATACAATACAATATGTTTACATACAATCTATATGCTTCATATTTTCGTACGTGCATATTTGTTATTAGTAGAAACAGAGGTATAACAATCTGTTTTAATCTATAATGTCATAGGATGATAATATCATAAATCTCGGTAAAAACAGTCTACCAAATATAAAAAAAGAATAAATTGTTGAGGTTATTGTAAAGACTGCTTTGACTTCAGAATCCTATTCGATGATGCATTACACAATAATGGATATTTAAATAAATAAGCTTATAAAGGAATTTACTGGGGAAAAAATTGTTTCTCACTGTTTAGACTTTAGTGTGTAACGATGGCAATAAAAATGAAAAAAAAATATGTAAAACGATATTTCGTACTAGGAAGTAAACTTCACTTCCACTAGTTAAGTCAATAAATTTCTACCCAGTTATGGCTTCAAAATAAAGTCAGATTTGTCTTTTTATGCCATGAATATCTAAGGCATTGTGATATTCAAAGAAAATCAATAGTCGCTTTTGCAAACAATACAAAAAAAAAAATAGCTTCGTCACAATAATGCCTTATTGAGACTTGAGATATTTATAAATAAATGCTTTCTTCTTATTTTTTTAATTAGTTTTTCATCGATTGGGCCAATATTTTTGTAGAAACCAAACGATTTAAAATTCTCAATTGTGCTTGAAAAAAAATGTTTTGTGTTTTTTGCGCTTAACCACACGCAACAGAACGCTTAAATGGTCATTTCCCTGGACAATCATTCTAATAAAAATACTAAATATGCAGAGCGATAAAATGCACATTACATTCTCTTGGGAATAATTCTGTTAATGAGAGTTCACATGATTTAGTTACTAACTAAGTAACATGCGAATGATTTATTAACATAGATCACATCACATATATATTTCTGTTGAGAAATAATTTCTACGTATAAACTCTATTACTTCTTTGAGAAACAACCTTTTCTAAATTCTTCGCATGTAATACGGATTTCCATCAGTTCAGCAAATTTCAGCAAGGAAAGCATTCATTGGCTACCATTTCTATGAAAATTTACAAATGCTATATCTCTATAATTTTCAATGGAAAAGAAATGCCAAAAATTAATTAGAAATGGTTAAAAAGTTTTATGTGTGGATTAGGAAAATCATTATCAAGCAATGTAAAATATTTCTTTTATTTTTATTATTATTTTAATAAGATTTTAATTTTATTATTTATTAAAAGATGAAAAATGCATGTATACAGTGGCGTATTTCCAATTAGGTAGTTAGACATATGCCTGGAATTGCTGAATTGAGAAAAGTCACTTGTAGGCCGTTAAAAAATGTTATAAAATTTGTTGTCAAATAAATAATTTCGGGAAAAATATAACTTTTATGAATTATAAAATATTAGGATCAGAATGCGTTTGCACTGAAGTATTAAATTCATTCAAAGTCATTATTAAATAAATTTCTAATTTTTTTATTTCATATATTTCAGAATTCTTCTGTTAAAATAAAAAAAAAATGCAATAAAATGCATCTGAAAGAAATGGGAATAAAATATTTCCGAGTTTTTCAACAAAAATAAAAGAAAGACTGGACATAAAACTTAACTCAAAAAGAAATGGAATAGTTAACATGTTTTGATAATATTAATGCAATAATAAATTCAATAAAATATTAATATTGTGATAAAATGTTATATAAAAATGTGTTTTCTGGTTTTAATATAATAATGCTTATTGCTTCTTCAGCATTTAGTATCGATAAAATACTGTAAATAACACTTCTCTGCATACCAAAATGCTGGTACATCAGATTCTTTTAATCCTTAAAATTTATATGGAATTTAAAATTTTCTTGAGTGACAAAATAGCATTTACAGTTGCAAGAAAAGAATTTTAATAAAGCTAATATTTACAAAAGAAAAAAAAAAGAGTTCGGAAAAAATTTTTCTTAAAATTATCGTTTGTATTTTTTCCAGAAATCGTTAAGTTGAGTTGTTTAAATCAAATCGTGCACGCGACACTTACTATTTGTTTTGCATAATGTAATAATGTAAAAATAATTCAAAACACTCTATAGAGCATACGTTAGTTCAAGAGTTTCTAAATTCGCAACATAGTTAATTCTTGATTATTAAATTAATTACAAATTATACTGTTTCTTAGATTTTTTCCTTGATAACTTCCAAAAATATGCCCGCAAGAAAAATGATTTTGACACCAATTTTAAGTTCAAAGAATTATCGATTCAGTGGTTCCAATTTAGAGCTATAAAAAGTGTTTAATCTACATTTAATTAACTTTTAAACATATTTTTAACTTATTTCACAACAATATTTGCATAATTATGAGTGTAACACAATTTGTTTTAGTTGTTTCATCAAATATTTGATTTTTTTTCATTGTTGAAAGCTAAAGGATTTTGTTTCATATCCGTGAACAAAACAATTAAAAAAGTAGAGATACAATACTGCGAAATTTAGAAGATAATGAGCCAGGTATTTGCGTTTTTAACAGTGTTATGATGTTATATGCACACAATAAACGGAACTTAACTAAGATAATTAAAAAATAGTTCTTTAATGTCAGACAATTTCGCAGAATTACGAACATGGAATAAATAAAAAAAAGATTTATCTGCAATCATATATAAATAATGCTCTCCGTGAACCAACTGGTCGCCTGAAGCGATTAGTAATTTAATATTAAGAATTAGATAATTAATTAATTATTAAGCGAGATTTTAACGATTTTTTTATTGGCTCTAAAACATGTTATTGTATAAAAATAATTTTTGCACCGTTTTAACATTTAAAAAATTAATTTTTCAACTATATAAACTTTATTCGGGTTCATTTTTTTTCTAATTTTAATAAATATTTTTGCTTGTACTTTGAAACAATACCTTTCGTAGTTTTAGTTACCGGATTTACATTCATGTGGGTTGCTATAATATTAAATGGATTTCTGTTTTAAAGCAAATTCTAAAAAGAAATTAAAAACAAATTAAAAGCAAATTCTAAAAAGAAAATAAAAGCAAAAGAAGCTTGAAGCATCATCATTCTACCATATTTCTTTCTATGCCCTTTATTCTTATTCTTTATTTTTTCTCATTTAAATTGCTTTGTCATAACAACATTAAAAGTAGTTCGGTTTTGAAAGTTTCATCCTGTGTTTCGCATGTGGTTTTTCAATCAATTGCACGTTTATTACACGCCAATTATACAGGATAAATTGATAACTTTTGAAAAATATAAAATATGTTATTTACTAACAGTAAAAAGAGATAAAAAAATCTCCCTCCTTTTCTACCGATTGATCCAAAAGCATAAAACAATTTACAAATTCTGATTCGAAAACTTCAAAAAATCAACGATTTCCTTAAAGAACAAAAAACATTTCTGAAAGTACATTTTGCTTTCAATATTTCAAAATTTGAGAACGCTGCCTAATTTTCTAATTGAGTGGATTTCCTCTTTTTTCTTTTTAATCTTTTTCTAATTTAGCTGATTCAAATTTAATTTTTTTTTTGTTCTTATACTCTAAACATTATATTATATTCTAATACACACATTTTTTTTAATTGACTCGACGCTTTTTGTTTTTTTATAACAAAGATTTTATTTCTTTAATTTCAGTGAGTGATTTATCTATTAGATCTGACCTAAATACATTTTTTTTCGTTTGTGTGGTCGAAAATTTCATAAAAAAATAACCATTTGATATTAAAAATAAAACTCATATAATGATCATTAATATTTAAATTTGTCATTGCATTCTGGAATAATATTCATGTATTGCAATAAATTATTATTCATACTTTTTAAGAATGAAAAAAAATTAATTAGAACTTTTAAATTGAATATAAAACTTTTCAAAGGTTTCTATTTAGAAGTAAGTCCAAATCCAATTTTTAAATAAAATTCTAAAAGCAGTATTTCGTTATGCTCTGTCTCGCACGGTATGTCCATTGACCTATGCCGTAGCCAAGTAACCGAAGAATCCAAACAACATTAAAAAAAAGGTTATCGATAGATTCAATTTCCTACTTCTAAAGAAGAAGGAAAAATATCTCGGTATTAAAAAATATATTTCCTTGGATTATGGACTTCAGGATACTTTGTAATTATGTTGTATAGAAGGAGGAAGAATTAAAAAATTAGTTTTTGAACTATACAAAATTACAGATGCTTAGCATATTCTTACAAAAGTAAAAATGTTGAAATCATTTTGCATTATCAAGATTTTTTAATTAAAAATAATTAAGAATTTGTTTACCTAAAATAAGAAAGAAAATTCGAAATGAGATCGAAGCTAATAAGTATAGCTGGTTAGGTTTCTACCTATTTCACTACATGCATTTGGTTATTATAATATTTATAAATATTGAGTATCCGTTTAAGTATAATTGTGTATATATATGTAATGATATTTTAACTCTAATTTCAATTTAATTAATTTTCAAGATTTTATCTTAATTTAGCCCATAGTAACTTTATTCTAAAATATTCTCTTATTTCGTGATCCAATTCCACTGTCTCTACTTAATTAATTCAAGAGAAGCTTTGTTTAAATTGCTGAATCAGCTAAAAGTCGAACTTTCCCACACTCCGCGTGAAGAGGCAAAATACCGCTGATGAGGCAAATTCTTTTTTAAAATCTCCCTGTGTTTCCCCTGCCTTCTTCGCGCGTGTAACAAAACACCCTATCGAAATCTCGTAATATATTAGCACTGTGTAGAAATGTTTTCCCCATCAAAATCATAGGTTATATAAGACCAGGGATAAAATGTCCAAGGGCTTTTTCCTCATTCCTTTTCTGTGTCGTTCTGAGTGCTCATCGCTTGTACGTATGCCTGCTTCCTAAAAATGAAATAAAACGACGTCGCGAAATAGCAAGTCTCCTCACTGTCTTCAAACTGCATTCTGCTTCACATAAAATAATGCTTACATATATATATGGATTATGAGTCAAAATAAAAATAGGTAAATAAAACTATGCATTGTCGCAAAGTTGCTGAAATAAAAAAAAAATTAACACAAAAATCATTAGCATGTCGATTAAATTAAAAAAATAGTACTTTGATAATAAAAATTGAATTGAAATGTGAAATTAAATCTATCAGTTTATTAAAACATTTGTTTTTTAATTAAATATTAACATTATTAACAAATGTTTAACTAGGGCAGCAAAATGTCAAATTCGACCACTTCAATAAGAGTAAATTTAATATTTTTGAAAATTGGGTAGAATTTTAAATAGAAATTTATTTAAGATTTAATGTTCATGAGAAGAGACTAAGCATTTGTTTATGTTATATAAATATCATTTATATAAATACTCGAAGTCAAAAAATATCTACTTTTTACCTTTATTTTTAATTATTGCTAACATTTCATCTATTCAGAGAAAATAATAAGGGCGTCCACTTAATAAAATAACAAAAAAAAGAATCACTTTGATAAATGAAATAAAAAACTTGCAATTGTTGATATTTGCTATTAGTTTCCTCTTTTTAGTTATGGCACGAATTTTCCATCGAACAATCTGCACTTCTTCAAACGTGACCACATCAATAATGAGAGAAAAAAATATACTGACACTGAGACTCTAGCAGTGTCTTTCAATAAGGTTATTTCTTTTTCTTTCTATTTCCAGCGATCTGTTTTTGAAAATCAATACTTCGACGGGTGCAAAAAACGAACGAAAAAAAACTTATAATGCGTCATAAGCGAGAGATGACCGTCAGGGTAGTTTAATTGGGCGGTAGATCTTATTTCGAACGAAAATGAACAGACCCTTAATACTCAATTCTGGCAAAGTGTGCCATCATCTCGGTTGAACGAAATGGAACAAGGGATCCTATTTTTTGTTATTCAAAAAAAAACCTAATAAGTAATTAAAGAACGTGAATTATTTAGTTTAATAGGAGCGTTATTCCACCCGTGCAGCTGGGTTTAATTTAGATGGTAAATTAGATTACTTGCGCAAAGATGCAGTGCTGTCTTCCGTAATTGAGACACTCTTGAGGAAATTGTTCTTATTGCTTTCGAATTTTTTTTCGTTGTCGTCCGTTTTTAGTTCGATGTATCTATCATCAATATGGATGATTCAGAGATTTGAAAATGGAATGAACTGAACATTTTTGCCATTAGTTTTATGAATACGCAGCTGGAATAGAAAAAGACTACATTTTAGTTATATAACCAATAATACTTATAAAAATCAACTGCAAAGAGATCACGGTTACATGGCAAGATTAATTAGACGTCCTTTAACGCTATAGTATATATGTAGACAAAGCTTTTTTAAGTAGAGGCCAAAGAGAGAGTAGACTCGTTCGAATTTTAAACTTCGCTTTTATTCCATCCAGGGAGGCATAATTTATGTACAAGCAGAATCGACGATGCACATCAACACAGAACGACACAAGAGCGAAAAGAGGAAAAGCCAATGAAATATTTATCCCTCTGATTATATACTGTGAGATTTTGATAGGGATTTCTTTACACGTTGCGATTTAGGTAAGGGAATTATAGGGATCTTTTAAAAGAATGATTTAGATCGACAAATTTTTATCCCTGCGAGCGGAGTGTGGGAACTTGTCGATGTCAGCAATTTTACAGAACTTTTGCTGCATTAATTAAATAAAAAGGTGGAATTGGATGAGGAAATAAAAGAGCATTTTAGAATGAAGTTAATATGGGCTGAATTAAGATAAAACTTTGGAAATTAATTTGAGTTTTTAAATATCATTGCATATATACAGAGTGATCAAGAAATAACAGGTGTTCGGAGCCCTGTAGCGTGTTATGTACTGAACGAAACATAACATAATTTGGCCACCATACACATTAAAGTAGGCGGTTTCAATTTATCAAAAAAAAAATGTACCAAAAAACGCCGATAGGGGAAATCCTGGCGCTGCAAGCGCATTATGTGTGGGAAAAGAATACATAACTGCCATTAGAAATAATAAATAGCAACACACCAAATACCAATGAAAAACGTTTATTATAGCAAATTACAAATTTGGCTCAGTGTGACCACTAACTTGATATTCCAATGATTGCATACGGTACACGAGGTTTTCGACGGTGGCTCACAGCATATCGGCATTTATTCGTCTGGCATGTAACGTTACTTGATCTTTTAAAGTAGGAATGTCAGGAACATGTCATTCATACACAACGCCTTTCAAGTGAACTAGAACCCCTTAACCAGAAATTGCCAAAGATTCAGATCAGTGTCATCAGTTAATGGATGTTATCTTATACGGATAAAATTTCAGGATCTCTATCCTCTATTCAAGATCGCAATATCTCCTGCATTGTCAAGAACGGTTATCTGTTTGTCGTGATATTGAATGATATTGAACGTGCACTAGTGGACCCTGCTTATTAGCTATCGCCTGATCCATAACAGCGGTTGCTACTTCTTCAACTTGTTCCTGCATGATGACTTTACATCCTCGACCTGGTTGCACACCAAGAATTCCTGTTGCTTCAAATATTTCAACCATTCTTCGTAAGTTAGTTATGGTCATCAGTCCTCTACGTAACTGTTTTAGCCGCCGGTATTCACGAAGAGCAGCACTGGCATTTTCATTCCGCTGATAAAACAGCTTGACTAATGAGGCGCGTTAACATAGTGACAATCGACAATCGACGGACGAATTCTTGCAGAATGACATAAATTCACTCAACCCTTCCTTTTATCTTTTATGTCATGTCACAAAGTACCCGTATATTACATTATAAATTACATTATAAAGTTTTCGATCTCAGTGCCAGGATTTTCCTTAATCGGCGTTTTTGGGTACTATTTTTTTTTTTTGATAAATCGAAACAGCATACTTAAATGTGTATGGTGACCAAATTTTGTTATATTTCGTCCAGTACATAACACGCTACAGGGCTCCGAACACCTGTAATTTCTCGATCACCCTGTATATATATCTTTCTTCATAAAGAACGGACAGTTGGTTACAAAACAAAGTTGTGGGGTGCATTTGAAATTTATCACCTGAACCTGAATTGTTTTCATTAATTGAAGGCTAAAAATGGTAAACGATATAAGAGCCAAAGAAATTCAATAATTTAAAACATTAAAATATCAAATGATCAATATTTTATAATATTATAAACGTGAAAAGTGTCTAGTAGTTTAAAAAATAATTTAAGGAAGAATATAAAGAAGTCACTATTGTAAACCTTTCTGCGCCATGTATGAATAGTTTCTTGTGATTTTCTAGATGTTCTCTTTTAGCATTCACAATTTTTATCATGCATTGTAACAGATTTATCTTTTACAAACTAATTGCTCCATTTTTTTCGGTTTCTAAATGAAACAAAAAGAGAATAACTCAAAAATGGAGTTTAAAAAAACTTGAATATCTTAAATTCTTCTAATTTATTTCCTTTTTTTTTTTCACTGTTTCTTTTTTCTGTATATTTCCTGTTTATCAAACGATTAAACTAAGGAAATGTATTTATTTTCTAATAGATACAATAAGAGGAAAAATATATATATTTTTTATTTTCTGGTCATTATGCAAGACTTCATGAAGGAAATTTCATAATTTGAAAGATTTTATTTACCAACAAAAATTGATAAAAATAAAATCCTTTTTTTAAAGGAAATGTAAACACAAAAAAGAAAGAAAAAAAAGAAAGAAAGAAGAAGAAAAATCCGTCTTCCGTCTCGCTGCACTTAGGTTTGGCTCAGAAATCAAAACATGGCAGTGTTCCACGAGACGTAATAGTTGCCGAAGGTAAAAAGAAAAAAGCAAGCTCTTACGAAAATGTTGGAATATGTTCCAATATATTTATATTCAAAGATTTCTTTATTCTGATAAAGATTATTTACGAAAGTTTTACAAAAAAAATTGAAGAATTAGTAACTGAAGTAAAATTGTAAAAAGCAACGATACCATCAATAACAATTCTGCAGTTTTAAAACCCTGAGATTTTAAGCCATCGATGAGAAATATTGGCTCAATTATTAAAAGAAAGTCACAAATGGTACAAACTCCGCCAATTAAACGATAACATTTTAAGTATTTATTTGTTGTATATTAATGTTTAATTCATTTATGCATTTTTATTTCATTGATATCTGTAAAATGTTTCTGAAAAAATAAATGGTCTGTTTCTTTTCTGATTGTACGGGAACAATAATCTACACAATGCTTATACTTCGTTTGATGCCGCAAATCTTCTGGGCCTCAAAATAATATTTAGCATAAAACTTAAGAGATATATAACTTGGGACATCCATTTTCTTGCCATTGGTCTTCCCTTCCTCCACCCCACCCCCCAAAAAAACAACTAAGCAAGTGTCATATTAAAGGTGTTATTTAAATGGACTTAAAAAGGATCTCATAGCTCAAATAGCATAAAGTCCCGCCAAGTCTAAGTGCGAAACTATATCGAGTTTTTTATGAGATTACATTTTATTATTCTAACCGTTACTTTTTACTTTCCCGTACTTGAAATATACAGGGAAAAGTACCGTAATCTCAAAAAACTCGTACCGGAGATGTGTTATTGTGGTTGCCTCGGTGATTGATGCTTTTCAAATGCCAAAACCAAACCATTAAATTTTTATGTTTTTTTTTTTTTTCTTTTCAGTGAAAAATACCGATAACCGTGAAGTGTTGCGATTTTTGTTCCTTGATTTTTAGTTTAATTCTTTCAATAGTTAAACAAGAATTTATTACTTAAAATTTTTTATCTCTTCATAAAGGAGTACTTGACTGAAGAATGATTAATAATTTTTAAAAGGTAAATTGACAAATACCTATTGAATCAACAAATAAAAATGCTTTGAATAGTGATAGCTTTCTCATTGAGTAATTTACAAAAAAAAAAACATAATAATAATTAAGCATCCAATAAATTACTACATTACTTATCTTGTCATTGATTTTCCTGCAAATTTTTGCAAATAATTTCAGGAAATATTTCGTGAAATTGTTGTAACTGTTACTCATAAAAAACAGGATGAGTGAAATGATTTAAAATTGTTTTCTTAATCCTATTAATAAAAGAAGTATTCGTATAAATTGCATTCTTTTTTGTAATTGTTTATACAATTATGATATTAAAAAAGAATAATTATTGTTATTTCATAATGGAAGGTTGATACGTTTTTTGATCATATGAAAAAAAGTGAAAATATGAAGTTATTTGAAATATTTTAATTAATTTATTATTAAATGCTAGATTCGTCCTTTTTAAATCCTTAATTTGAACAGAAAATGAATGGATTGAAAAGGTTCTTAACTTTCAGATATTGCTATTACTAGAGAAAAGTGGCATAGTAAATTTAATCTCATCGTAAATCTGAAAGTGGCATTTTAATCTTAACATTAATACTTACTTTATTTGATAATTCAATTAGGAAGAAAATATTAGTCCACGATTAAATTTAACATCTTAATTGCGGCCGTGTATCGTACAGGCATCGAGTAATCGCTTCTCAAAATGTTATGTTGGAATTAAATAATTCATTGACGCTGTAATTCGATACAAAAATTACACATAATCCAAAAGCGTCTGAAATATTCTATATATTCTTAAATTAATCATTAAGACAGAACATTTCCTGTTCTAAAACATTATCTAATTAGATAATGATAAAAACAAAATAGTAAAGGAGTTGTAAGGATTTTAAAGGATTTGTTCAATATTATTACAAGTATCTATATGCTAATTATGCTGACATTTTATTACAGCCTTGAAAAAAGAAAATAAATATTTTCAGCCAATATTTACAACTTTTAATTTTCGTCGGAACTGCTAATTTTAGGCTATGGTTCTAAACTAATATATATTTTCAGCATGTTTAATTTGTACTGGATTCATCGAATTTCAGAAACTGAATTCAAAATAAAACAACTAAAGAATTTCGACAGAAATCACACATCTGTCTGGTAGAACAGAATTGTTTTCTTGTTGTCGGCATATTCAAATAACTAACTCATCACTGACAGATGTTATAAATCAGATGCAAATACAGAGACACACGTGTTATGAAAAACAAAGAAAAAACTTTTGTTTTGCGATTTGGCAAGAAAATGTAAATAGGATTTCGACATTTACGCCTGTTCTTATTCCAAATTATTTTTATTGATTATGTTATTGCTTTGCATGATTATTTAAACACTAATATTTAGAAAACATCAATCTTTCTGTAGAATATTGGTTGCTTAGAATTTAATTAAGAAGCGAGGAATTCACTCTCGATTTTGTTTGTAAGAAGAAGAGCTTTATTTGGAAATAAAGAATTTATTTAGTTGACTTTTGGATTCATCTTCAGATAGAAATTCAAAAAATTGTTCTTTCGCAATTCTTACTATCTAAAGAACAAAACACAAAAGTGTTGTTTTGTTCGTAATGAATCATTATCGTCTTCAAAAGAGCAAATTTCAAGAAAAAACAAAACAAAATGATGAATTTTAAAACAGATTAATGTACAGAGTTCCGCTAATTCAATGAGACTTTCAATATCACACTAGAAGTTTGTTAAATTTAAATATAACTGTAACTTTTGGATTCATTTTCAGTTAGGAAAAATTCGTTCTTTCACAATTCTTGCTATCTAAGGAACAAAGCATAAACTAAGTGTTGTTTTGTTCGTAATGACTCATTATCGTCTGCAAAAGAACAAATTTAAAAAAAAGCCAAAATGATAAAGTTCAAAAGAAACTAATGTATGAGACTTTCAACACGACACTGGAATTTTGTTAAATTTAAATATAGCTTTTAAATTTACTCAGAAAAGAGAGTGAGGAAAATGAAAAATGTGAGCACATTAGAGAACTCTACCTATAGAAGGTATTGGACGGATGCGCAGGTGCATTCACATAAACGGTATTTTGTTGCGCAATTGCCTTAAAATAAACACTGCCTATTAACGTCTGCCAGACTAGTGAAAAGCTGTGGCAGACGATTCGGCTCGTCTTTTCGTTGTCAGTCTTTTTAATGGAATACAGATTCTATTTAATCCGCTTAGTCACATGTTACGTGTGATTAATTGCCATAACGAAATGATAGCATTTAAGAAAAGACAATATGACTAACATTTTTGAGCCGATTATTCATATTTAAATATTGTCTTTTGTATATCTTTATTCGAAATTAATCATGGAATTAGACTGATTAGAGGAAGTGGTTGTATCATTCTTGAAGTTATATTTTATAATGTGATTGATTAAATGCTTATTACACCATTGCATAAAAAACTATGGCTCGTAATTTTCTGTTAAGCTTTCAGATTAATGCATATGAAAACATATATTTCATTGTAGGATATTCTAGAGCAAGCATGTGAAAATAGCTGCGGTTTATCTATGATAGAACTTTTTTTTCTTTGGCGTATTTAAGTCTAGGTTGACAAGGCATCCCTAAAACTTTTGGGAATGGCTAGCATTCCAATTAGAAAGTATTATAT
>JAPMOR010062892.1:86170-134264 GCA_026543865.1 Argiope aurantia | reverse complement strand
CTAAAACTTTTGGGAATGGCTAGCATTCCAATTAGAAAGTATTATATCTAGTTGTGGTACTAATAAAGTTGTAAAAAGTACAATTTCTATGAATTATTAATGGTTAGGATGATATTGACATTTCATCGAGTATAACTGGTTTCTGTTTTATTATTTTCATTTAATTATTACTGCATTTATAAACAAAGAGCGCCTACTAAGAAAATAATGTGCATAAGCTTGGGTGCGGTCAATCATGAGCCAAAATGAAAGAATAAAATATTTTTAATTTCCTTGAAGTTTCTAAAGAAAAAATTAATATAAAATAAATCATTAACATGACAAGTTAAAAATTTGTTGACATGTGAAACTAAATTGATTTCCTTATTAAAACAGTAGCATTGAATACCCAAACTAGCTAATTGATATAGGGTAGTAGCATTAAAGAAATAACCTTCATTGTTTTTAAAGATATATGTGTAATTAGAAAACGTATTTAAACTGATGAAAGTTTTGAAGCAATAAGAAAAGTATTCTGAAAACGAATTTCGTTGCTTTTGAACATTATTAAATGGCTAGGCTGGACCTGCTTCTTCCAATTTTTATGTCATTCCAGCAAGAAGCCCTATGTACTTTGACTCCACTTCTATGGTGCATTAGTCCCATTTCTACGATGCCTTTTTGATAAATCAGGATTCGAACGTAGAACTTTCTAGCTCGGAAAGCAAGACCTAATTATGGAGCCACCAGGGCCATATAATCTCGGACGCATTTGGAAGAGTGGATTAAACAGCTTATATTTTCAAAATTTCTAACGTAAATGTTTTGAATGTTTAAACGGAGGGGAGAAGTATCAAAACATGTCAAAGATCAGACGCTTCTCCAAGAATAAATCTGAAGATTTTAATGTTTAGACTACTGTGGTAAAAGGCTTAGTTAGTTTAGTTAGTTTGTTTAGTTATATTAACGTCCCGTTTGAAGCAACACTAGGGCTATTTTGGGACGGACCTCGTAATTTTGAACCGTAGTCAGATGACGAGGACGACACCTGAGCTGGTACCCCCCTCTCCAGGCAACGACCAGCATTAATATTTGGAATATATTTATTAAGAATATAGGGGCAAAACATAACTAACATAAAAACACTTAAAACGGTAGATGAATGAGAGCATTACGTCTTACCATCTCACTGCTGAACTCTAGTCTACTAATTTAGGCGCGAAACCATAATGCTATCATGATGTAGTCAATGACACAACATGGCGCCATACAGAATATGAGAATCATTAACAGCTCCCACTCTATCATGCTCTCGAAATATTTGGAATAATCTTATACTTCCCTAACATGATCTAGTGCGTTACTAGGCCGGGATAGCCTGGTTGGTAGGGCGTTGGATTTGCGTCCCTTGGATTGCGAGTTCGAACTCCGCCGGCCGAAGACATCCCGCGTGTGCGGTGGCTGACGCGCGTATAAATCTGTCGTGGTCACAAAGTCCTCCATGTCGAGGGCAATACCACTGGGGGTACTGGATGAGGGGTGATCGTTCTCTGAATCATTTCTAAATTACGATCTGTGCTTGAGTGAATGAAATGCTTGAATGAAGTCTGCCCCGTTAAAAGGGTTGTGACTTGTGTGTAGCTAAGTCGTTCTCTTGTTCCTAGATGGCGCTACTGAAAAAACAAGAGGCGTGCCCTTGGCTTAAAACTACAAATGACTTCTTAAAGGCAGTCGGCTTGTCTAGACCAGAGCCGTTAGAAACAACAACAACAGTGCGCTACTAATTACAATTGTTTGCCAGCATTTATCATCACATCAGGGTTGTATCTTGAAAGCATTTTGGAAAGCAATAAGCATACTTTTTTTTATATGGGAAGGCTGTTGAAAAAAATATAATATATCTTGTACTATTTTCTGCTTTTGAAATTCACCTAAAGTAAATAATAATACTTCTGAATCTTGCGGAAATTTTTCCCCATAAGTGTAAAAAACTACTGACTTCGAATTCTGTTAATTTCCGAACCTTAACGACATGCACTATTAACTGAGAATTGAACTCATCAAATTTACTTCCAAAATTAAATTGCACTATTTTGTCATTATATCTTTTTGCGTATGATTAGATGCCGATTCTGTATCTGCCAGGAAAAAAAAGAAAAACATTTGTTCGAAAGACTCAAATTTGAAAACTTCGTACCGAATTCAGAAGAACTACTTGTATCCAACGCCCTCGAAAACAACAAGTATAACATGTTAATTAACGCATATAGCTTACAAACATATCTGAAATCTTTCAACCCATTAGATTCCTGAAGGTGGAATCTTTTAAGCAAACTCTTGAGATTCCCGTGTACGCCTATTTATAGACTTCTTGAACGAACACCCTACATTTTCTGAAGATGGAAAACTTTAATTTTGGCAGCTTCTTTATTGTCTTCGAGAGGGTTGTGGTTTCTGACACATCGCTTATCGCACTTGTGTACAGAATTAATGGCGCGGCATATCCGCGTTGCAAAGAAAATTGCCGGGAAATTTCCGAGAACTTGCTATCTCGAACGAAATAAAGCACTTGATACGTGTTAAAAAGTTATTGCTAACAGGGAATAACGGTTTAATGATCATATAGTCAAAGCATAATAGTTAAACATTTGTTTAATTTGTTGCTCGAATATATGTAGTGTAGTGAGATTTGGTACGAGTGATTATATTTTGTTAGACAACATGAATTTATTTGTATTATGTGTAGTAAATAACTAGTCAACTTTGGCGACCAAATGGCTCGCCAAGGATATTGCTTATCTTTAAATTCTAACAAATAGTATAGATATAATTTTATACCCATGATTCCATCAAACTACTTTACATTGGAGCCGTGTTATTTTAATTGACTTACATATGTTCCGTTTCTTCCGCGCATGAACATTTCTAATGAGGACAGTTGAACAACATCGTAGCGCTATTAGAAACATAGATATCCGGTTCATTTATCTTCTAAATTTTGCGATATTGTAAATTTCTTTTTTCATCCATCTGATATTAAACAAAACATTAAGCAAAATCTTTCGCCTTGAACTTTCAACAATGGAAAAAAATCATGCGATCAGTTAAATGATGAAACAATGAAACCGTTTTGAACTTCAGGGCAAAAATGTAATCAATTGTTGGAAATTGGGGGAAAAAGTATTTTTAAAAGAATTGCCGAAATTTATTAAAAATTAGCACTGCTATAATATTGGTATCATTTAAAAGATAATTTTTTTTTTTACGTTTCGAAATGGTGTAAAATTTATTTTTGTGCAATAATATTTTCGGAAGTTATCACGAAAAAAAAATCCACAAATTCTTTTTAATTTTAAATTAATTAGGATTCTAATTTAAATTTAAAAAAATCATCTCGAGTTATACATTCCCACCCTTTAAAGTGTATAAGTGCCAACTTTGACAAATGTTTATCAAATAATCTGGTCTGTTAAGCGCCAACACACACACACACACACACACACATACACATTCATCTTTATTATTAGTAAAGATGAAGATTTACATGTGTGCACTTAAGAATTAAATTCGTATTTCTGACTTTGCTTTTGGATTTCCTAACAACATACATACCGGAGTGTTCCACTTTTCACCTGCATAGCTATTCTTCTCCTTTCACTTCGTTTCTTTTGGTCGTGGAGGTATAATAGCTGATTGGAGGTTGGAGACATTAAATTTAGTTATTGCAGAGATATTTACAAGAGTAATATTTACAGAAACAATTAAAGAATATATTCCTACTTACGCTTCCGTTTTGACTATCATTCTGGGAATCGTATTCTTTTAACCTATAGAATAGGCCGGGCGTCGTGGATTAGGCTTTCTGATTATTTCCGAGAGAACCAGAAGGATGAAATTGCCATCTAATATGATGGACTTTTCTGTAGTGTGCAACGGTTTATGTCTAGCCTCGTTGTAAAGCGAAGAAAATCTTGTTTGTGTTTTGGCTCTCTTCCTTTTGGTCCTTTCCTGAAGATATGTCATAAGTTTACAATTTTGGTCCAATTTTGATCCATTGTGTTTTTGAGTTGTCTTGCCAACAAGCCTGAGGATACATAGTGTACCTGTTGACGGATTTAGTCCAAAATTTGGAACAAATCCGCATTGGTGCAAAGCTCAGATTATTGCTAACATTGTTGGTTGGTTTACAGAAGAAGGATGGTGCATGGATGAATTGCTGCATGGATGAATTGGATGTAGGTCTCTAGTAGCACCAAATGTCACCGTGCCGAATAGGACTGCTATTAGACGGTCTCATTAGATGTCACCATATTGCCTCTAGGTTGCAGTGTTGCTTCTGCTTAGGATAACGATTACAAATCAAATACTCTAGTTTTCCATTTCCAAGTTGACATGCTTACAGACCGGAACATAAAATAATAAACATAATTTTAAAAACTTTTTTCCCGAGCTCAGGAAGGTATGGCACTATCTCAAAATTTCGAGGTCTAATATTTGCAACTATTAGTTTACATTAAAAATGCGGTGTAAAAGTCAGTAAAAGTCTATGAGTACAATGTTTAATAAGAATCCCATTTTCACGTGGTGTTTTGAAATTCACCCTGAATTTCCGAATTTATGCTTCTTTTGGGATTCATTTGCTTAGATACAAATACATATAAAGACAACTGAACTCACCATATTTTGCTAGTATTTGACATCTGCTTACGTGACTCACCTTGTGTCAACTGACAACTTGTAGGATGGTAGAAGTTTGAAGAATATTTAGTGCTTTAGACAATTTAATTAACTTATCTATCTTATTTAAGAGTGTTATCAATCACTTTTAGAATGGAAAAACGGATATAGAATAAAAGCAGGGTATTTTTTTTTGTGTGTGTGTGATGATTGACCAAACTAAGAGATATCCTTTTGAGTGAGCACTCCTACCGCGTCTATTCATTGATCTAAGTAGCGATCTGTTGCTCAATAAGCCTTCACAGAACCCAGATATCAAGACTAAACGGGGACTTACCTTTTTACTTATTTTGTTAATATATATAACACTCATACTGGTTCTAAAATTAATTACTACATTCAAGCCTGCTTCATTGAAAGTGCGGTAGTCACAGTACATTCGGGCTTCACGGCATGAAGTGGCCTTCCTATGGCCATCAAGAATTAAATCCTCATAAAGCCCTCCTCCCCCCCTTCCCTAAGACTTTCCCATATGGTCAGTTTGGATGACCCGTTTCGGTATCCTTGAATGGCACTTCATTCATGCACTTGGACCATGTTGAATAATTATCTCATCTTGGGTATAAGAAAAACTTTTGAGCACCATGCAGTAGAAAAAAAATATATGGAGGTATGCTTCAAAGTAGACTATCTCCCATTAGGTATTTGGCAACTCAAAAAGCAATAAATTGTTAAGCTTCTCGAAGTATGATGACACTAATCACAGGTACTACAAGAATATGCATAGTTTTGCCCTATAAAAGTCATTCGTCAAAAGTAAAGCATATTTAAATAAATAACTCTTCATCTAATCTGCTCAATGCTTTTTTTGCATCACTTTTATTTTTATCTTTGAAAAATTATTTCGGGACCTCCAAAGGTATTTAAATCTAAACCCTTTTATAGAGATGACCGGCCCTGACAGTATTATAAGTCTCTATTAAAAAGAGATATTGTGCGATATCGTCTACCATATTCTGATCGTCTACCATATGCGATATTTTGTATGCCGTGCGGTATCATGAAGACATTGTAGCGATATTTGTAATGCTAATAGAGATAGTTTTTTTTTTGTGTGTGTGTGTGTGTGTGTGTGTAAAGGATTCGCAAGTGAAACTTTTTTATAAAACATTTATTTGGGTATAATTTGTGATAACGAACCCGAAATGCTTATAATAATAATTGTGTTGATAAATTATTGTGTGTGCATTGTGTTGATAAATTATTAAGATTTTAATTCTGAAAATGAGTAATTTATTGTTTCTCAGGTATTAAACAAAAGTAGACCCTAATTTTTTTTTAAATTTATGTTTTAGCTAATGTTTCTTTTTTTGATTATTAAAATTTAAAGCTATGCTGCAACATTTCAAATTCTGAAAATCAAGACATTCATCCAAAAAAGTTTGTAAGAGATTATTTGGTTTATTTTATTCTTAAGTGATGTTTAAGTATTATTCAGAATATAAGAGAAAATAAAAACATTTATTTGGTATGAAAAAAAAAATCTTGATATCTTTATACGAAAGCAGTTTTTTTAATCCCTATTTAATAAAATATTAGAAGAAGGAAAAATTCGTCTTTTAATTTTCTAGAATTAGAAATTAAATTTAAGAATTCTTAAGGAAATTAAAGAATTCGTTTCATTTCTTTGTTTTTACTAATTCGCAATGAACATTGTTTTAGTTTTTATTCATTCATTCAAATGTGCTTAATTTTTATTTCCAGGAATCACGAATTTCGGTTAATTATTCAAACAACCGGAATAAAATTCTTTTTGGTAGCTAAATGAAAATACTTCCAGTTTCATGATTGCTATATTTTAATTCTTAAATATGAAGAGAATTGTTTCTTCAAATAGTTCTTCAGTTCCTTAGGAATCAATAAAAAATAGAGTTTTTGAATCAAACATTTGAATTTAATCAAATTTTCCAATTAAATAATATCGGAAGTTTGTAAAATTGTAAACATAGTATATGTTTACAATTTTACAAAGTAATTAAAATATACAATGTGTAAAATTTCTGAAAAAGATTTTACTTTTTAGAGATTTATTAAAGAGAAAATTATTCTAAACCATACATTGTACACGTGATAATGATTAACAGAAAATCAGAAGTAAAATACAATTTACTGCTTTTTTAGTTTCCTTTGAATCAAAAAATTATCTTTTCCGTTTCATTGATTGTCTAAAAATTACATCAAATTATGAAATTCTTAAAATTATTATTATTAAAATATTAAATTATTAATAAATATTAAATATAATTAAATATTAAAAGGTAAAAAATTAAATTATTATTAAAATTATTAAACCAGTATTTTCAAAAGAGTATTGAAATCTGATTTATATATTCCATTTCAAAACTTTTATCATGAATTCTGTCAAATTTTCCATAGTTTACAATACTATTTACAGCAAGACATTTATTAATACAACAAAATTCTTGGAATCCTTTTTTAAATTCTTTCTTCATTTTTTTTCTTATTTTTTTAATTGCTCCTAATTTGTTCAAATGATCAAAAATTCTACTTTTGTTATTATTCTAGGAAAAAACACCACATTTCTGCTAAAATATTTATATTTTCGATTCGATAATCAAGAGAAATAAAGAAGTAAAACGTGCTTTATTGTTTGATAACTATTCCACGAACAGTGATTATGTAGAAAATTATATAAAAAGGAAAATCTCCAAACGAATTTCATTAGGAAATTTAGAATCATCTAAAAAGTTTCTACTCAAAAAGTTTATATTGATCTTGCAATATAAAATTTTTACATTCCATATGAATTTTTAGCGTCGTACGTGGCGTGTAATCCCTTACTGGTATCATTGAATGGTAAGTTAGGAAATATTTCTTGCATTTTGAAATTCCTTATGTTTTTTTTTAATTTTCTAATATATACTATGATAATTTGCTGTATCGTTACTTTTCTAAGTATTAATTTTGCAGTTTAGCTAGTTTTAGTGATTTCCTTGTATTGATAGTTTTAATGTTCAGTTATCAATGATAAATATTAAGATCATATTAATATGTTAATCAACGTTCATTTAATAAATTTTATTAAATGAACGTTTAATTTTTTTATTAATAAAATAAAATTTAAAAAGTGTTTCTAAGTAAGTGCGAATGATTTCCCCGAAAATTTCTCATATAACCCTTAATAAAGATTTATCCCCTCCCCCGTAAAATAACAGCCCTTCGTCATGGCCGTGAGAACCACGATTGCTCAGATTTTTATTATCAAATTCCCGCTCTCTCTTTCTCGCATACGAGGTACAAATTAAAAACGTGCTATAATGAGAAACTAAACTGACCAATATATTAAAAGAGAGGCCTCATAAATGCATCTTGTAGAAACCACAAAATATCTAAATTCCCCATCCTTCAATATTTTGAGCGTCTTGCATTGGAGTTTTTTTTTAATGCCATTTTACTAAATAAAAAAATAATTTAACATCGAAATATATGTAAAAGTTTAAATACTTTCGCAAGAAAACTAGTTATGATTTTAAATGATTTAAGCTGTAGAAAGTTAATATCGATGCTATAATCTTTCAGAAACAATATTGCGTTATTTCGGATTATTCTGATGCAACTCCATGCAAATATCCGTCATTATGCGTTACAACATTCGCTTTTCTTGACGTGATTATTTTATTCTGCGTCAAGTTTTTCTCGTGCGATGTTTTTTTTTTCAGTCAGCTGAGTACATGCATCAACTCCGAATAGATATTGGAATAAATCTGTTGACTCTTAAGGCTTGCACATACTTTATATGACGCCGACGTCACATATTACACTTTTCGCTAAATCATTATTTTTGATGGGTTATTATGTGTTGGTAATGACTTAAGATTGTTCTTGGGAGGCAAACTGACTTTTTCAGTTACTGTAATTGACAAAGTTTTCAAATGAAACCGATATATTTATAAATTGCTATGAATTCTTAATATTATGAATATAAAATAAATAATATATGTAGGATGGAAGCCTAGCTACCATCTGAGTTCCAAGGCGAATGAAATAGTCAAATTGTACATTTCATAATTTAATGGAAGACAAACAAACATAAAGACGGCACGACATAAAATTAAGAAGGAAAGAAATAAAAGAGTTAGAAGGGCGGTTGCTGCCCATTTACATCAAGTTAGTTAACATCGCAGAAATTCAGACATTCAGTTACGTCACACACAAACACCAAGTCCAATGTTTCATTTTCGCTCGCTCAAGCTCATGTCCGTGTGACGTCAGCTGGTGGATAGAAGGTAGATGCAGTGCCACCTGGTGGTCCCCGGAACAAGGATACCACATATATTATAATAAGACATTTTATTGTATTTTTGTTTCATAATGTGATAAAAGTAAATGAAAATAGATTCTGAAGTGATAAAATATAATGAAATCCCCACGATTTTATAACAAATTATAGGAAATAGATATGAAGAATTCTCACGACGAAAGCAATTATAAACCATATAATTCAGCACATGATCTTTTTCCATAACGTTTTTTTAAAAAAAATTATGCACATGAGTAATATAACTGATATATTCTTGATCTCCTTTCTATGATTTAATTTTTGTTCAAAAGAATTCCGCCTGAACCCTTTACATAAAATGGCAAGTTTGACTGGCTCTTCGAAATTACAGAATTTTTAATCTTAAATCTGTTTTAATTTTAAATATAGATCAATTTAAAATGCAAAAATCATTTCAAATGCCTTAGATTTTTATAGAAATTAAAATTATAATAAATGTGCCAATAAGCTGCATCGTCTAATTAGAAAAATAAATTTATAAGTCAAACGGTTAAAAAAAAAAGACTTTTTCAGATTCCATACTTTTTGGTTTAATAATTAATACTGAATCATTTTCAGTTTAAATATTATGATATATATTTTATTGATGAAAGTATTCCAGCTCATTTTAAAGGATTTAATTAATATTTTTTATACCAAAGGAGGGCTACAGCAACGGTCGCATACCAATGAATAATAATAAAAAAAAGTACTCCATTTATACGTACAGAATTTATCGAATTATCGGTAAAAATTTGAGGCTAAAATCTGTAGTTTACAGGTATTGCAATCTCTATTGATAGTCATTTACGGCAAATTACACTTGAATACATTCACTACTATTGAACTAGCCTGACTGAAAGTTTCAAAGCAATTCCGGTTTTCTCAGATTCATTTTATATTAGCTCATTAATCGTTAATTATTATTCTAATAATTAGTACTTAATTGAGAACTAGCCTATCAATCTACGCTTGGTCCCACCTGTGTCCTAGCGGATTCTTTCAGTCAGAGGTCTCACTTAAGACCTTTGACTGAAAGAATGTCAGGGATTATTCTATCTTAACTGTGCTCTTAATTAACATTATTCAGCTCTAAAATTGCAGCTTAACTATCAAAATTTAGTCTTACGTAACACTGCCAACTTAACTAGTAGTTAATTGGTGAAGTTTAGAGTTACAGCAAATGAATTGATTGAAGTGGTTGAATTATACTCTGTTTCACCCTAACTTGGCAATAGTGTATATTCTAGGCATGCCAAATCACAGTCGTTGTCAGGGGAACTGTTTTACCTTAAAGTACAAAGTGACTAGAAATGCAGATCGCTGGCGAGACTTTATCTCGCAAATTTTTCGCCAAATAGTAAATATTTATTTACTTCATTATATTATCACTTTATCGGAGAATTAATTGTTTCCTTATTTTCATTATTTTTTCAATATTATTGATACATTATTTTAATAAATCATTAATGTTATTTCATTTCGTTTCATCGTTTCTCAAAAGGAACCCCTAAATCTTTCAACATTCGGTAAAGCGTAGTTCGGCTAATGTTTTTCGAAAGGATATCTGTATAATCGTTCACATCTTTTAAACTTTTATCTGATGCTGGGATCTCATTTCTACGAAAATATGCATGGATTTTTCTTCAAATACAGGATAATGTAAAATCGTCATATTTTACAAGACCTGAATGCTTACCTTACTGAGCCTGGTCATTTCTTTCCAGGGGTACTTAGAGGACTGGATGCCTTTATTTCTTTTTTCAAAAGGAAAACTGTTCATTGCGAAACACCTGTAAGGTGCGAAATTTTATAGACGATTTGATTGATAGAATCTGGAGGGTTTTCTCGGTGTCGAGAATAAAGTTTAATATGTTTCTGCATGCAGCACTTTTTGTTGGTTTCACTCGTCTTGAAGGTGTGCACAGCGTAGTCGGTGATAACACTTTCACTTTTTCAGACATTTTAGAAGTGAATAAAAATAACAAATCGAATAAATATTCAACAATCAAAACTAATAACTACTAATTTGATTAATAGTATCAAAAATATCAGCTGGTAAAAAAGCGAGAATAAGAAAATACGAAAGATTATAACAGTTGCGAACTGAATGAAGCTGAGTTGGCAGAGATGTAATAGAAAAGCGCGCCAAATATTTGGCCTTGAAGACCGGTTCTAGCCAAAGTGGAGATCATTATGTCAATCTTTTAGTTTTATTCGTTCGCTTTATTTACAAAATACTTAACAGATAGCGTTTCTAACTTGAGAATAATTTTAAATACATACTGATAAAAAAAGGATTTCTGTAATTTATGATATTATTTGATAAATTTCTGCGCATTTTAACTATTTTAAAGTTGGAATTGATGGGGAACTCTTTCCCAACGCGGAGCGTCATACTTTCTACCTTTTACAATACTGCCAACTTAGGGTGAAACAGAATATAGTTATGTAGAGTTTCTTTGCTTTTCTTCAGAGAAATACCGATGTGGTACATTTTTCTCTTAAAGTCCTCTGGTTAAGTAATCTAATTCTGCATACCGGAGTTAAGTCAGATTTCTACTTCAAGTAAAACCTAAATTCTCCAAGGTCACCTTGATAAATGGAAGCTGTCACATTTCTCTGTTATCATAAGCAAATACATCATGATTAAGTTGGATTTGTCAACTTCAACAATTTATCTTTAGTTTCTTAAAACGTCTTAAGATTTATTCTAGATAGTTCGCATTAAAAGTGTCCAGGACATAAAATGAGTTTGTGGTGGAATGTAGATTATTATGATCCATGCAGGAAGCAACAGGACGAATGTTTTTAGGAACATCTCTTTTAATAATCACATTCACACACTAAACAAGCACAAACACAAAGACAAGACATTCACGCGTGCAGCTTCACAGTTCAGCATCACATCTCATTCTAATTACAATCGCAATGTACTATGGGAGGAAAAATGGGATGGCCTAATCAGGCATCGCCATCTAGTATCCAAAAGAGAAGATAAGAGTAATGCAATTGCTACAAGTTTAATTAAAAAATGTTGAAGATTAAAACCGTTTTCATCCTGACAATATTCGATAATTTTTCGTCAAATTTCGTAGCAAAAAAAAAAAACCCCCCCCCCCCCCCCCCCCCCCCCCAAAAATAAAAAAAAGAAAATGTGGTTGTAGGTTTTTGTAAATGATATGGTATTCTCGGAATATAAAACAGAAGTTAGAAGATATCTAGCAAAAAGTCTTGGTTCAGTCTTTAAATCCGATGCTAAGAATGTGTATATATCAACTGGAGTTGAAACACTGTCTTCATGTTTCTGATTGCGTTTCTTGTGTGTAAATAAATATGGTCTTTCGAAGAAATTTTGTTTTGTCCAAATTACTATGAATCCACCCTTAATGATAATAATTCGTTCTTGAATTTTACTCATATTGTGAAACACGCGTTTAGCGAAGAAATTTTTTTTTACCATAGGAATCAATGTGAAGTTGGACATTTATTTCATTTCTAAAAAAAATCATTCAAACAAATTTATAATAATATAATTCACCATTTACAGTACATGCTTTTTTACAATAAAATTTTTTAAAGTTTAGTTTAGTTATATTAGTGTCCCGTTGTAAAGCAACGCAAGGGCTACTTTGGGACGTACCTCGTAATTTTGAACTGCTCTCAGATGACGAGGACGACACCTGAGTTGGCACCTCCCCGCTCCACACCACACCAACAAGAAGACGTTTCGCCCTGAAGAATTTATCTTGCAACAGACCCCCTTACACGATGTTCTTTTGGTGGAATCGGGTCTCAAACCTGAAACCCTACGGCTCACGAGCCGAGACCTTACCACCAGGCCACCGCGGCCTGCCGAAATTTTTAAAGACAGTTGTCTTTGGTTACACTTCAAATTTTGAAGAAAATGAGACATGGCATTATTGTTTAATGGATTTTAGTGCTCGTAGCTATTACTTGATTATGTAGCAGCTATAAGAACGTACTTCTCCAAGTACCATGTAATAATTTACCATGAATTCTTTATCTCCCTCATTTCTTTGGAGATTCAGATGAGGCTATTATTTCTTCTCCTCTTTATCAAATCTTCTTCGCAACTTTTTGGTGTGATACAAAATGCAGTTCCGTGAGTTGGTTCTTGTTCAAACACCTCGGAGTCGCATTCGACAACGCTATCCGGCCAAAAAAACTTCTTCCAAGTAGAAGCAAGGATTCTCTTCAAACAAGCGCTCAGCACAAACTGATACCCAAGATACAAGGCAATCCTGTATATGACATCACGATATCTCCTCGTCACTTGTTTTGCAAAACATCGCTCGTTAACCGAGTCATTTTCTTTACAATTTAATTTATTTATTATGCGAATCATTTGCTATGCGAGTTTTGAACTGTAGTTTTGTGACAAATCTTTGGATCTATTTCAGATTTTAAAGTAATGAATTGCTAACATGAATTTTTTTGCGAACATTCGAATTTAGAGCGAAGTATATTTTCTACAATTTATGTAAATTCAAAGGGTACTTAAACAACAATTTGACCAAGATAATAATAATGGAAAAATATTTGTTTAAGTTGGCATTCAGTTTTGATTATTTTTATATAGAATAATTTATCATATTTGCTCATATTAGTATTTCCTTATGGTAAGACCAAATATATGAAATAGAATCTCACTCCATTTATTAAAGTGATCGATAGATCATAACGATTTTATATTATTTTCTCAATAATAATAATTCTTTTCTCTTAAATTCACGAAGAAAATAGTATCCACGTGTGTACAAAACTCTTACGTTTATTAAATATTCTTTTATTGATATTTGATAGTTGCTCTTGAATTGAAAGCTTATTTTCCTATTTTCGCTTCAGAACCATTTAAGGAAATTAGCTTGTAACAAAATGAACCTCTTTAACAACTCTGAAATTAAACAGGATTTACGAGGAAATCATACCGGACTGAATAACAAACTTTTTGCTTTTGCTTTACTAGCTTTAATGACCGTGAAATATTCATCAGGAAGTTTTTTTTAATATAAATTTATGCACTTCTGTCAGATTTGTATCCGTCTACGATTGATATTACAGACGCGATGTCTCACTTGTTTCTTGAGTTGAATGTTATTCGGAATAAAAGATGAAATCTGTTTAGATTAAAATTCTTATTTATGTTATTCCAATTATGACATTAATACTTATTTGTGTGGGTTTTATTAGTGTTACATATTGCCTGAATATTCGAGAAAACTGTAAGATGATTCCATATTTCATGCCATCCAACACCGTGCTATCAAATAAAAATGAACTCATCAGCAAAAGCCAATTTTCTTTTTTCTTCTTCTTTATTTCTTCTCATGTTATTTATATTATTCTCACGTTCTCATATTATTCCAAATAAATGATAATTTTTTATTTCGCATTTATGATATTCTTAATTTAATTCAAAATAATTTTATATTAGAAAAGAATATACTTCATTAAAAGACACAAAAAACTCATATAAAACTAGAAAAAAAATTCTAAAGTTTATGCTACAATATAAAGATAAAATATTCAAAGAGATGTTAAAACAAATCCTTTATTTAAACATACAAATAATTTTCCAAAAATAAAAGTCATGCCAGTTAAATTTATTAAATGAATCTGAAAACTTTTATTTAAGAAAAAAATCGTTTGTTCTCTGAAATTAATACGCCTCTTCTGATTTAATTCTTTATTTATTTAAGTTATAGAACACTTAACCATTTTAAAATGTTTCTCTGTAATTTAAATTTTTTCTTCGTTTTAAAAACTTTTCTATTAAATAGGGCATTTTTGTTTTGAACCTATTTTAACATCGACAATAAAACTGTGGGAGTGGTCGCCCCAAAACTTTCATATTCTCTAATAAAGCATAAACTTGCATATTTTCTAATAAAAGTGTTAGCCCCAACCCTTGAAAAAAATAGTGGTCTTAGCGGCAAGGTAAAGAACACCTTGCATGTCATTGGCGTATAATAGTTACGAAATATTAACCTTTGACTTGAATTTTTGCAGCATCTATCGTATCATCTTTAGCAAATTTTCTAGTGATTTATTCCTAGCATGTAGTTAATTATATTAGAAAAAGTCGTATTTGTGTTTTAGATGCTTTTTCTCTCAACCTATTGAAGCCAAAATTTGAGACGACAAATGTAGTCACAAAAATCACATACTAAATTTTACATATCTAAGCAATTGCGTTTTTGGGTAATATGAAGGCTTTATTAAGTAATTATCAAGAAATTTTTGAACCATTAGAAATTATAATACTGCAAGAACTTCAATTTTAAAATTCATTTAAAAATAGCCGCTTTCGATTGTTTATATAATTTTAATAGAATAGTTCTTAAAGAGCTTTTAAGATGAGCTATAGATATTCAGAGATAGTCAAGTATTTATTTATTTAATTTTTTTTTACCTTGTTCTTATTCAGTAATCAATTCAAATATTATGACAATTCTTTAATATTTTTCATTTCATTGCTACAATAATAAATATACTTTAAATGAAAAGTGCCAAAAAATTCCATTTCAAAGAAAATCTTCGGTACTTTCTTTTAAAAAACCAACATTAATCACTTGCTTAAATGTGCATAATTGTTTTTTCTGTGCGGCACGGATGTATGTCTACGCACCACAAAGGTAATAGCATCGATTTTTGTTCTGTTATGCTTTTGAAATCCAGACAATGAAAGCATCTACAAATTATTTACTACCTTCATCATTACGTAATTATTTCTTTCACGTTTTTTTCGAACATCCCGAAGAGTTACCCAACAGTTGGCAGCAAATTTAAAAAGCCGTCGACTGCAAAAAGTAAAGTCTAGAATACGAGACACAGCCTGGCGACAAGCTAGCTGCCTACTGCAGATATTTTAGTGCGCATGTCCGTCAGACGATTACTTCTCTCCGTTCCCGGTCTCTCTCGTTTCATTCTTTTGATAGATCAAAAGCAGTAAAGACGAAATACCGCTGCTCTTGAAGTATTGAAAAATCGTTCTTAATAATTTCGAAGCTATATCGCTGTGCATGTAAGTAACGTTCTCTGTTATTTGTCTATGTGTCTGATTCTTTTTCATTAATATTTTCATATAATGTCATATGCATAATATAGTTGCCATATTAGTTGTATGTTTTGAAGGAAAGATAGTTGGCGTAAACCTTACGGATTTTGATCTTTAAAGTTGCGCAATTGGTATTACATGAGTTTTTAAAAATTCAATATTTGAATTAATTATTAATTTATATTAATGTCAGTGCATTTAATATATTTCTTATTTGTTGTTCCGTTTTTAATGAATGATTATATTGTTTTGATGATGTCGAATGTTCGTCCCATTGAAGTTTATCATTAACAGGTGAGATAGCATTCTATCTGTAGAAGAAAGAAATAATACGAAGTATTGTAAAAATTTCAACAAAAAATCTAGAAAATTTAAAAGTTTAGGAAAAATAAATTCATAAATTTTATTTGTTTTGGTTAATTTTCGCATTGTCCTTGTTAATTGAAAATTATACTCTATAGCTATTTCGTAAATGCCTGTATTTTGCTCGCAATGTTTCATTAAATTAAATTAAGAAGAATATCTGGTGAAAATATTTGTTTCTTTTCCCGGAAATGATAAAGTCCTAAATTGAAATTGAAACAGCCGAAATTCAAATAATTCATTATATTAAAATCATTTGATTATTTAGGTTTTTTTTTAAATAATATATTTAAATTTGTGTATTGAACTGTCGAAAAAGATGTTTTTTTTTATTGTTTCTTTTTATTCTAAATATCAAAAATGCCTTTTGGAATAAAAATAAATTAAAAAATACAACTCTTTAAGCTGACACTATAATGTTTTTTTATTGATTCTTGCTATTGAAAATATCAAAAATGCCATTTGGAATTTTAAAAAATACAACATTTTAAGATGCCACTTTAAAATTTTTAACACGATTGTTCAAATAATTAGGAGAAATAAATGCTAGCCTCAGTTTTTTTTTATTTATAGGTTTGATATCATTCTAATATAGACTGACTTCTAATTGTTGAAAATTTTATTTAAGCGCTATTAGATTGCACTTCTAATTATCTAATGCATTATTTGTATGATTTTACGTAACATATACGAAATTTAAAATGTTATTTTATATTATTTTATAAATTATATTTTGATTATTTAAGCTAAAAGGATAACGTTCTTATTCTTTGAATAAAAGCATCTCCAAAATTTTCTGTTTGAAGTAAATTTTAACTGTTTATTTTAAAATAAATAGAAAAATTACAAAGTCGAAAAATCAACGGCATTTCTTATTTTCCGTTGATTAATGAAATTTTGTCTCAGAAAAAAGGGAAGTATTATAAGTGTACGGTAATAAAAATCTATCATTATTCAAATAAATATTGAAGGTATCTGCCAATTTCAAACAACGACTAAAGGTATTGTAAATGAAAAAAATATAATTGAGTTAATTGATGGGTATTTTCAATTATTGATCACTTTAGAAATATTAAATGTTTTTATTTACATAAATAACATTTTATATCATTAAATATAAAATATGTGTAATCATTTTCTTATTTGGATAATCAACTCTCATTGACAGTTTTGAATCCAAGAATTTATGGAAATTGAGGTCACGATCACCTAGACTTGTTCGACATTTGTTATAAATTCAGAAATTAAAATAATTATTCACTTTTTGAGTTAAGATTTGACTAAATATGTTTCAGCAGTGTTAAAAGTTGCATAAAACATGTTTTTATCAAAACTTTATAAGAAATATTATAGGTTAAATTATAGAATGAAAGTGCCGCTTATATGTTATATTGCAGAACAGAATAGATAGACCTGAACTGTTCACGATGTCTAGTTGAAGCTACTGCTGCCATCTCTTAGGCTATAGTGTAACTATGACTGTTGAATGAGACTGATTAAAATAGCAGATCCGCCATCGTAATCGGAAGGAGTTATTTTAGTTGATTTGGGATTCGGAGTGTTATTGCATCATCTTCATCTCTGAACTTCGGCTGTCTCCTATAGAGATTTCTTCTATCATTCTTTTTCCTAGAAAAGAACACTCGCATTAATACTTACAATAAATTGGATTGCGGCACTTGTTTTATTTAAGGTATGTTTCATTCAATTCAAGTATGAACTGAAGTTGAAATAGAATCTGAATTACACTTCAGTTGACCGGTAACGATATTTCGCTATTTTGAAGAGACTATTCTAATTTTCTGGAAAGTTCTGCTTACTACCCCTACTTTTTAATTTTTTGAAAATTTTTAACCAGAACATAGGCATATTTATGTATATGAATAGCAACATAATATTTTAAAATTTAATTACAGTAATTATTCTATTTTATTAGTATTTTCATCAGACATTTAGGGTAAGACCATGCCTTTTGTTAGAATTTTATAAACATTCTTGCGATTTTAATATATATTACTGACATTAACGTTTTTTTTTTAGAGCAGACTAAAATTATTATATTTTACTGTTAAACTTTAAAATAATAAAAGATTTTAAAAGTTCACCCGAATTTTCAGCTGCAAATTTATTCAGTTTGTCTGAATAAATTTGTGTGAGATATGTGTAAATATATTCTAATAATTTATTTTTGTTTGATGTCTTAAATTGTAATTCTGGTTTGTATATTTCATTAAATATAATAAATTCAAATGCTTCATTCATTTTATTTTAATGTATGCTATGAATTATTACTTCTAAAAATAAAAATGAATGCAAAATATTTATTTTTTAGTGTTTAAATGTGTATTATATTCAGTTGTTTTTTATATATATATTATTATTGAAGCACTAATGACTAAATTCTGAAATGAATTTGTTATGAGTTATATATTTTGAAAAACTGCCTATAACTTGCAGATACCTCTTGGCTGATTGAAGTTACTTGTGCCATATCATAAGTGTTATAATATACAATGCTATTCAATATTTTTGTGATATTTTGAAGTATTGTGAATATTAAATATTATTTTAAAATTTGTCAATCATTATAAAACAGTAATTTAATAATTTTCACACATTTTGGTGAAGATTCTGAAGATTATATTTTCTGTTATTTCAGAATAAAGTAGTTTCATCCCCTTCAGCAAGAACATCCCTATAAAAGTGGATAAAGTACAGCCCATCAATGGAAGAAGTTAAGAATAATAGTCCCATGTTACCTTTTAATGGGAATATCATGTTGCCAGCTCCTTTGAAATGGCTCAACACTGTTGCTATCTACCTCATGAATCAGCTTGATACTTAAATAGTATCCAGGGACATTATTGTTCCTTTGCATAGAAAAGACTGTTGTCAATTCTTCAGTCCTGTCTTTGCAAACTGTTTTACTTTATCAACATTCTGTAGGAAATTCCAGTGATAGGTTTTGAAGAAAATCATCATTACTTAATTCAGTTTTCTGTTTTTCTATCAAACAGGGTGATAATTATTTAATCTTCGCAAAATGACTGTCACATATTCATTAAACGTCAGCAAGGCCCGACTGTGCGGGTTTGCTAAATTATTATTAAGGTGGCGAGGGAGTATTTACAAGCTGCTCTATCGTGAAATGGTCATCTTCTGTGGTCTGTACTACAGTTTGAGTGCTCTATACAGATATGTTTTTACAGAGAGCCAAAGAACGTAAGAATAACTTTTATCTTGCTTCATCTATTAAATATGTTTTGAAACATATTAGTTTTTATATTTTTGAGCTTATTTATTATATTCTGAATAACTGTAACTGAAAGTTGGTACCTATTTTGTAAGAAAAATGTACATAAGGATCTTATCAATGTAATTAAGGATCATATCTTAGGATAATTATTTTAATGATTTACTTCTAAATTCTTACATATTAATAAATTGATTTTATTCTAAATTCTTATTCTATTTGATAAAAACTTAAAAAATATTATTAATTTTAACATTAAGAGTATAATTACTCAAAAACATTTAACAAAAGTAAAGAATATAAAGAATACTAATAACTAAGAATTCTTTCTATGTTTAAAATGTAACCGTGAAAGAGTATACCATAACATTGGCCATGGTTTTTTAAAAATTTAAAATAATAAAAGAATTTCTTTTGAATATTTGTGTATGAAATTATAAACAAGAATCATAATATGTATAATATATATATGTAAGGTTATTTTGGTAGAAGCAGAAGGCAGGTTTGAAGACATAGTATTTTTAATTTCGTTTTATTCTCTCTTTAATATCCATCTCGGGAAAGCAATTTATTTACAAGCAGATGCAGTGCGGCAGAAGTAAAGAAGAGCAAAACAAATGATCACTAGTTTTATATAACATAGGTGTTGATATTGGTTATAAGCGAGGATCGAACTCACAACCTTATGGTTCGTAGTCATGTAACATGACCACAAGACAAAAGAAATTTCTCTTGTCTCGTAGCTGTTATCTGGCTTATAAAGCGTCACCACATAGGATTTCCGTCCGTGTGCCAATGGAAAACACGTTTTGACCTCTGATAAGGGCAAGTAATAAAAGTATCACTTTCATTTGATGTGTAGTACTGATGGCACATTAGTTTCACAGAGGAATTGATTAAACCGAAAGTGGAATTGGATCACGAAATAAGAGAATACTTTTAGAATGAAATTACTATGAGATAATAAGAAATAAATTATAATACTTTTGTAATAAGAAATAAATTATTTTTCTTTGGCCTTTGTCTGCTGGAAAGTTTATTCACTTTTACTTATTTTTTTAATCTTTTTTTTTAATTGAATACTAGTCACTATAAAAGAATAAAGCTTTAACTATTATTTTGTAAGGTTTATTTTACATTTCAAATTCTTGAGTTAAAAAAAATGTATTAATTTTGATAAAATTAGTTATTACTGTGATATTTAGAATATCTGAAAAAGTTACTCTTTAGCAGTTATATTAAATATAGTTTTTGTGGATTTCTTCATTTTTTTTAGGGTATTTGAAAAACTCACCATATATTGTGAAGCATTCACAAATTTGATCCCATTGTCATTTGTTCTGGGTTTTTATGTATCAATAGTCGTAGGGAGATGGTGGCAACAATACTTAGCGATTCCATGGCCTGACAAGTAAGAATGTTTTTATTTTTATGAATATTTATAAATCTTTTTTTTCGGGGAAATAGTTAATGTAATCTCAGTTTTAATTATGCCATCTTATCAATTCCATTAAAAGATTATTCTTATGTAATGTATGTATGTAATCAAAAGTTAAATCTTTAAAAATAATCATTTAATAGTGTAAAGATTAAGTTTATAATATTAAGTTTGTTGAAAAATCATGATTTAAAAAAATTACTTGGGTTTAATTAAAATAATGTGGTTATGTTAAAAGTAATATAAAATTGGCAAAATATTATGAAGTTCAAATAAAAAATTTCAGAACAAGAGGGTGTTAAAGCAGACATTTAAAAAGTCAAGTATAATTTAATACTTAAGTAAGGTTCATATTAGTGAAAATAATATAACTAAATTCTTAATACTGTAATAAAAGTGAATATATAAAATGCATAATTATACTTCCATCTGTATTTAAAACGTTTTAAAATTGGTCTAGTTTTGCATTTGTAAATTATCTTGAATCATTATGCATTCTTAAAATGTCAGTTACATCATTTGAACTGGAAATCAATCAGTTTAAAAGTTGATAAAATATATTGAATGAAGTGAATTTGATTGGCATATTATGTTTAACTGTCTATTTCAATGTTCCATGTTTTGCAAAAGAAAAAGTTATATATGTGTAATTTTTCACTTTTAGTAAGAAAATGTGACATATCATATTAAAATAAATTTTCCTTACCTTTGTAAAATTTGGAATAGTGAGATTGATAGTGTTGCTATTAAAATTTAATTTATACTTTGATATTCTTATAATTCTAAATTTTAAATAGATTAAAATTTCTATCCACAATTATATTCTATAAAATTTCTATTGGTGCAGTATGGCTAAACTGGCTCTAATGCCATTAAACCAATCCAATCTGCAGTCTTATAAAAATATGTATTGAAAAATGAGCCATTGTATTTTCTTACATTTTTTATGGTTGAAATTTAAATGTTTATTTTTATAAAATTATATATTATCAATATTTTTCCAGTATGAGAGGTGTTATATAATGATTTGTATAATAATAATTTATGTAGTGATGTGAAATTTTTTTAAACTATTGTATTATTTTGTACTAGCACTTTTAGTGACTTAACTGGCCCACAGGAATTTTGGTTATATTTAATATAAGTTAACTCGTATATATTTTCATGTCTATGCAATTAAATATTTGAGAAAACAATAAATGGTTTGAATTTTAGAAAAACAATGTTAACTATTGCTAGAAATTAGGGGAAAAATAAACAAATATAAATTGCCAAAATTTAGAAAAATTGTACATGGCTGTTAAATTTTTATTGTTAAGGTTTTTTTAAGGTTTAAAATGCTATAAAATACTTTTTTTTTTTTGCATTTCTATCTTCAGAAGTTATTGCAAAATAGTGCCAAAATTAGATTAAATGTTTAATTAAAATTTTAACAAAAATGTTCAGAGAGGTACATGTATATCTGTGATAAATTCGCTAGTTGTTTGTTAAATAGTCTGTCTGCTCAGTGGAGCACTGATTCACACACATGCAGGCTCACCGAAAATGATGAAGCTTGATACATTTCTTCGTGTTGATAAGTTATTAGCTATTTAAATATATTGAATTATTTATGATGTAATAAAAAATCTCGAGTCATATCTATCTTCTAAATATTTTGATAAAATGATATAAATGATCGTTTTTGATTGAATGGTGGCCATTATTTTTACTTTTTCTTTGCTTTTAATTAATCTTTTTATAATATAGATAATGATATAAAATTTGAGTAAAAAAATTTAGCTGGTTTCCTTGATGAGGATTATTAAGGGTCCATCTTTTTTAGAGTCTCCATGCTGATTGCAGCCTATGTGCATGGTTCAGATGAAAGAGGAAAGATGATTCGAAGAACTTTAGCCCGTTATTTGAATCTTTTAAGTGTTTTAACATTCCAGTCTGTTAGTACATCAGTGAAAAAACGATTTCCCACTCTTGATCACGTGGAAGAATCTGGTGAGTTCTTTTATACATTTTAGTAAAGTAATTTAATACTTGTGCATTCATTAGAGAGTAAGCTTATATTGCTATTTATCAAATATATACTACACAAGCATGCCTATCTTGCAAACAGTATTTATTTTAATGGAACTAATTAATCCAAGCTATAATATTTTGGTTTAATTAAAAATTATATATTGTGGTGGTATGTGGATTATTATGATCTGTGCAGGAAGCAACAGGACGAATGTTGTAGGAAACATTTCTTTAATAATCACATTCACACACTAAACAATTACAAACACAAAGACAAGACATTTACGCCCACACTTCACAGTTCAGCGTCACATCTCCTTCTCATTACAATCGCAATGCATTATGGGATGGCTTAATCAGGTATCGCCATCTAGTATCCAAAAGAGAAGATAAGTGTAATGCAACTGCTACATCATTAATTATTTTTCTTTTAATGCATAGTTCTAGTTCTATGTAGTTAGATATAGATATTGAATGTAGCTGGAAATATTTATTTTATAATTAACTGCTTTGCCATTGTATACTGATTAATAAATTGTCATTTTACTAATGAATTATTATTGTTTTAAAAAGTCAAATTATTTTTGCAAAGCAGTATCTTAAATATAATATATTTCACCCAAAATATACTCATTTTATATATTAAGTACAGTAATATTTCATGGAATAAATTAAGAAGAAATTACAATCTTTTCTGTTAAAAAATTATAATAACCAATAGAATTACAAATTCTACTTAGCAAATTTGGCATAATCTCTTTGTACGAGTGTATGCATCTCAACAGTTGAATAACTAAGTTATGAATGTTGGATATTAAATATCTGCTCAAAAAGAAAATTGTAAAGAGTAAGTTTCATCATATATTAATTTTGCTGATAATTAATGGTATAAATTGAGTTGTGAAACTCAATTACTGAAATTTCTTAATTGTACATGGAGTAGTTGTTCAAAGTGTTAATTTTGTATGAAATCTTGATTTTTGTGTAATGTGAATTGAAAATGTCAGGATTAGTTTACTTATTACTTCCTTTCTGATATCAAACTTCAATAATATACAACTGTAGTATTGTATGTGGTTAATACTTTCCAGAATATTAAAAATTTAATTTCTTATGTTTATAGGTCTTATGACCAAAGAGGAAAGAAGAGTCTATGATGAAATTCAAGTGACTCATGGTAAATGGTGGGTTCCAGCACAGTGGTTTTCGGCTCTTGCTGCAAGAGCTAGGAAAGAAGGGCGTATCAAGGATGATGTGCTTCTACAAGCATTGTTAGATGTAAGTTGCATCTATTAATTCATTTTTTTCTAAACTGAAATCCACTCCATAATATTAAACAGTAATGCATTTAAAGTGAATAAAATGAAATTAATTAAATAAATAGTTTTTAAATAATTTATTCTAATACATTATGCACAACATAAATTTATATTGGGTTTTAGATAGTTAACTACTTATATGTGCATCATTTATACATTTTATATTCTCCTCCAAGGATTAATTTTCTATTAGATTTTCATTTGAAATACTCTGTTTTAATGTATTTAAGTTCATTTGCATTTGTGCTTCATTAAAAAAAATTCTCGTAGACAGAAGGAATGATATTTGTAATTCTGCTTAAAAGTATGTAACAAAGCCCCAGCAAAACTTAGTTAATGCTCAAGTCTATTCATGTTGGTATTATGACAGGGAAAGTTTGAGTATTTTCATTAAAAGCTGCATATATATAATATGTTGAAGAATCATTTTTTAAATGAACTTTTTGTATTAGGCATACACTTTTTCCTTATATTGAAATATGTATTTTATGCATTTCCCATTCCTAATTTTAAATATGTATTTTATGCATTTGCCATTCCTAATTTTAAAATGATAAGATCTGTATTGTTATAATTAGTTTTCTTAAATGTTTACGAAAAGATAACTCCAATTAAAAAAACATGATAAATTGTACACATTTAAATACATAAAATAATTATATTGAATTTATCTAGTTTATAAATAAGATGATTGTTTTATTATCAAACTTCTGAGATTTTCTTTAATATATATATTTTTTCTCTTTATCTTTAGGAGATGCATGTCTTTCGTGGAAACTGTGGGATGCTTTTTAGCTATGATTGGGTCAGCATCCCTTTGGTATATACACAGGTAATTCTTTTGTCTAACTTTTGGAACACTGAATAAAAATTATTATAGTCTTAATACCAAAAAGTACTGAAGTAAATGCTTAAAAACTGCCTTTGTAATAAAAAAGATAAATAATGCTGCTCTGTTGCGTGATCTTAAAGAAAATACTGTATTGAAAAAACATAAATCAATTTTTTTAACATGAAACTTATATGGTTAAAAATGAGTTTTCTCTTCAGGTTTTTTAGTAGGTATAATTTGGGACCATTGGACAAAATGTGATTCAAAGTTTTTCTAGTGAGAAATTATGAGGTAAAAAGAGATTGAAAGAGCATTTTGGTATCTTTTAATAGCTCAGAAGGGAGATGAACTAACAAAACTAGAAATTAGTGTGCACAACAATTTAATAATAAAACCAACTTCTAAATTGTATATTTTGAAGTGTTATAACTCAGAAATTAAAAGTGCACTTTAAATTTAAATTTATTTCATATATCAATATATGACATATATATCAACATAAAAATTAATACAAAAATAATAAAAACTGCATTGAATTGTTTTCTTATGAAAAATCATTATTGGCAATTTGTAATTGAGTAATCAATATTAATTTAAACGATAATTTGATTAATAAATATTAATTTAAATTATATGTATGAGAAGATTAATATCTTTTCTTGTTGATTTATGACTAGACTTGTCTGTTCAAGTTTTATTGCATCTAACTTAATGATCTTTCTTTTCGTTCATTTTATGACTATGTACTAGTTCATATATAAAAAAAAAAACTTCATGATTTTTAAATTATATATATAAGAGTGCCATATGTAATTACTTTATTCAAAACGTAAATGAGGCAAAGTCCTCACTTGTTATGTGAGTAATTTGAAACTAATAAATAAATGAAACTAAAAAAGTGGTTAGAAGTAAAAACTAATCACTTTTTTAGGTATTTATCACAAATATTTATATACTAATCACAAATACTTATTAAAGCTGACAAGGAAAGAAAACTGAAAATCTGGTATTTTTTTTGTATATTCTTTTTTTTTCCCATTGTGTTGTCTTTTGCTTTTGATACTATGAATATTCTTTTAAAATCAATTTGGATGCTTTTCATTACTTAAAAAGTTTAATTTGTAGTCTAGTATTTTAGTTGATAAGTTTCTAATAAAATATTTAATTCTCATTTCAACTAATTTTGTTTTTGTTTGCATTTATTCCAGGTGGTTACATTGGCTATTTACACATACTTTTTGGCAACAGTTATGGGGAGACAATATTTGGATCCTGAAAAAGGCTATCCTGGTCATGAAGTGGATTTATATATTCCAATATTTACAATATTGCAGTTTTTCTTTTACATGGGGTGGTTAAAGGTATGAACCAATAATTAGTGATAAAAAGCATATAAGTAGCATTTTGGTTTTGGTGTCTTTTTGTTTATCATTATTTTGTGAAAGCAGTATCTATTAAATGGAAGAAAAAAGTTTTTCTTTAGTCACTCAAATGCATTTCAGAATTTTAAAAAAATAGTTCGTATCATTATATTATCTTGGCAACTTTGTAATGTTTTGAATAAATGTTAAAGGAAATGATCAGAAAAAAGGAATAAGAACTCGGAATTGCCTCAGTGCATCAATTTTAAAATACTGAATTTTTTTTTTCATATTGCTTGAGACTTGTAAGTCAATTATTTAAAAAACACTGTAATGTTCATTTCCATCCCCCCCCCCAAAAAAAAACATTATTCAAATTTATTTTATTTAAACTTAGCTATAATTTTAGTATGAAGTAACACATAGAAGAGTAGAATTTTAAGCTAAAAAATGAAGGTTAATTTAATTGAATAAATTTTAAAAAGTGATCTGAACAAGAAGTATCCTTTTTTATTCTCTTTAGAAGAAATTCCAAATATTCTTTGAAGGAATTTTTTATTATTATTATGTTTTATTGAAAATATAAATTTGTGACAATAATAATTGTACAATATCTTACAATAAATATGAAATAAATATACTGAAGAATTTAATTCAGCAATTTTGAATTTCTATAAAAATTTATTATTTGTAACTCTAACATAATAGATAACTTTTCATTTAAGGAGAGAGGGGGAAAACCCTCAGCTAAATGTGAAATTAAAATCATTACTTCATATAAATGGGATAAATAACTTTTTAAAATGTATAATAAAGTCACTGTATTGCTGTGTCTGAAATAACATTAACAACATCTGAATTAAATGAATAAAGAATACACAAGCAAACATGTTAATGAAATTACAGAAATTATTTAATAAATAAATCAGTTGAGCAACTTTACCAGTACTGATTTATCATTAAATATTTAGTATTTTACAGTGTTTTTTAGATATTGTTTATGCATTTGGTTTAATATTTTTTGACTTGTATCAATATAGATGTTTTTTAGCAATGATAATTTTTGTTAGTTGGATCAACCAAGCTGAATGATTTTGAATTTGCTTAAAGATATATTATAATCCTTTTTGCAATACGTGAATGATAATTTCTTTTGAAAAAATTGCTAAGACCTTTTATTGCAGTATGTAATGAAATTATGCTAATATCTATCTTTAAATAATGAATTATTTTTCAAATATGTTATAAAAAAGTGTGAGTTCAGAAGTATTGAGTTTTTAAAAAATTTCTGAGAATTAGAATTTTTAATATGTAATAAAATTCCTAAAGTATTATTACATTGGTATAATGATTTTTATTGGTGATTGAAATATTTATTTTTTGTAATGTCAAACAAACAGATGAATCATATTCTCACATTATATTTATATATTCTCTGTAGGTTGCAGAACAACTCATTAATCCATTTGGGGAAGATGATGATGATTTTGAATTAAATTGGTGTCTTGACAGGAATTTGCAGGTATGATTTATATTTGAATGCTTTGAAATTTTATTATTTCTATAAATTTCTTCCCCACTTTTACTTTTTAGCATTCATATATGTGCATTTTATTCTATGTTAAAATATAAGTTAAAGTATTGGCATTAAGAGTTAATAAAAGCCATAATATTTCGTTGTGAAACATTTTATAATAAAATGTTCTGCAATTATTATACATCAAATCAAAATATAGAATATTTGAATTTAAATTAAAAATATTTAAATATTTTAAAACTTTTTATAAAACCTGTTTGTGTGTGTGTGTGTGAAAAATAAGTTTATGTAATCTTTGTAAGTTCTTAAGCAATATTATTTATTTGCATTTTAGTCTTATTTGTAGAACAGTTAAAATCAACCAACGTTTGATAAAAGTGCCCCACGTTTCAATCAATATTGAAGTATGAAATATGCTATTTTCTGGAGATTAAATCTATTTTTCCCATAAATATTCTACAAGCAATTTTTTACTTCATTAATTATTTTAATAGTAAAACTTCATTTAAGCTATTTACATGAGGTTGATCTAAGATAATGGGACTGTTTGTGTTAAGCAGATGACAAGCAAGTCAAGAATAAGCAATACTTGGTTCTTTCTGATATCCTTTTCTCTAATTTCAGTCCTTTACATTACTCTTCTGGGATAGGAGTTAGGTCAAAAGTGATTTATTCATTTATATTGCATCAAAAGAACTGAGTATTCAGAAAGAGCAACATTTTAATGTAAAATACTTCTTTAAGCTTAGAAAACCTATAGCAGATTTATTTATTGTGCAAACAAATGTATATTGATGATGTATAGATGTGGAGAGAATTTGAAGAGAGATGGATGATTACATGTGGGCAAATAAATTTAGCAATTATTTTTTTGAAATTATTTATTGGGTTCCTGAAGGTTAATCAATCAACTATTGTATTACACAAGTACTCTAGGTTATTCTAAATGAATGGAAATGAGAACAGACATACATTGAAGTTTGTAATATCAAATAATTTAAAATTTGAAAGTATTGATCCAATTAATTTCAAACTATACTTTTGTATTTTATTGGTACAATTGCTTTGTATTAATTTTGATTTTTATATTAAGATTATAGTAAATTCAATAAATTTTAATATTATAGGTTTCATTTATGATTGTGGATGAAATGCATCATAAACATCCACGTTTGGTGAAGGATATGTACTGGGATGAACTTGAGCCACAACTGCCATATACTAAGTCCTCATTTATGTTGAGAACACAGCCACATCTGGGATCAGCTGTCAATTTAGAGTAAGTGCTCTATAATTGCCTCCTTTCAATTGTACCTCGTTCATTGTAATTTTTTTCACCTATTTTTTTTGGGGGGGGGGGAATTATATAATCATATCATTTCAAATTTAGTGAAAAATGTTGCTTTAGTCATGCTATGTTTCTTTTTTCTTCAGAAGTAAATGCTTCCTTTTTCTTCAGAAAACAATGTACATAGAATCCTCTATTTTAGGATTACTTTTATCTTCTTTTAGATTCTTTTATCTTTATATTTATTTACTTTTCTCTCAACATCCACGAAAATTCATTTAACTGAAAGTATTATGCTAGATATTAAATCTAGAAATTTTATAATACATAAAACAGTGTTGTCATAAAAAGTAATATTTGTTCATGCTTTTTCTACTCGTTTTAAGGCCTTCTTAATTGAAAATTTTGAGAAATAATATTTGAATGATGCATATTTCTCTTTAGTTACAAAATTTAATTTCTCATAGTGTTTTCACAGTAGACACAGTTTTAGTAAATTTGTCGATTAGAAGCAGCATCTTAGCTAAAGTAATTTAGCTTTCTTCAGAAGTAGAATGGAGATGCATTTTATCTTAGGCATCTTAAGTGAAGCATAAGATATTGCACAATATTGTTATCTCCAGGGAATCGTACCACAATCTGAACATTGAACAACATTGTAGAGATATTTTAAAGTATCTTTTTTAATAGAGCTATCTGAATATTTTAAATGCATTATGAAAAATTTCACTATTCCTCATTTTTCAGCATTGATCCTGAAGAATGTGAATTTTTGCCGATGGAGACTATATTGGAGGAAGACAATGATGACAACAACTATAACAGTCCACCTCAAAGTCCAACAAACGAATTGTCTCCTGCATTCAGATCAATCGCCAGCAGTAAAATAAACTTAAATGGGGATGGTGATAATACTTCTCAGTCAGGTTTAAACTTCTTAAGCAATTTCCCTGGATCCAAACTTCTCAACATGATTATTGGATCTAGCACTGAGAATGTTCCTGGTACACCCAAGAAGGAAGGTAGCATCTTTTCTGGTTTTACTCTCAAAACACCAAATCGAAGATCAATTACCAGTTCCATTGCTGACAGTCTGCATGACCAGTGTCTGGATGGAAGACGCGATGCGGGGGAACCTCTAATTCCGACCCGTGCCGGTACACCTATTCACATGGAGCAGCGTGAAGATTTTCGGCATGTTGTCCTAGATATCCCAGATTCTTCTACTCCCTTGGATTCTGGACAGGCCACTCCTGCGACCATTATTGAATATAACCGTCGCCATGATATTGGCAATCATGCTGCCAGTGCTTTAAATCAAGTGGCCCACACTGTTGTCGATGTACCGAAAGACCCAATCAGCCCCGCGTCACCAACGGAAGAGGTCGAGCAGTCTCCGTTTGAGCCAAACTCTTCCCAAGAGAGTTTGGGTCCTTTCATGGACAGCAACCAAAGCACAGTTAGCAGCTATGCTGAGCTTCTAAAACATCCAAAGTAAATTTAGATTTTTTTCGGTGCTCAGAAGGTATATGCTGGTGATATATAATATCTTGAAAAGTTCTTTTTTATTCTATGTATTATTTTTCTGTTATTGTTTTTATTTCTGATGGCAGCATAGTCTGATGAAAATGAGCATAACCTCAAATGGTTAATTGAGTTTAAAATATACTAGTTGATTGAAATTAAGTGAACTGAAGCATATTATATTTTTAATCCAATATGTCTGTTAAAATGAAAAATTCAACTATGAATTCAGAATTTTTTTTATTCATTTTATATCTTCATGAATATAAATAAAATAATATTGAAATTTTTTTTAATTTAAAATTTTGATTTTTCAACTTTTTTTTTTTGGCTTATTTAAGGATATAATGATCTCATTTTAAGATATAATTGCTTTAATTCTGCTTACAAATTATTCCAGAAGATATTCATTTTATATTTTAAAAATTATACTTTACCTTTTTATCCTCATCGCACTATGCTGCACGAGTATTAAGTATTTTCTTCAACGGCCAATCTATGCCTGTGATTTATGCATTTGAATATTGATTTTTTTTTTCATATTTTGTTTTTGACTTCTGGAATCTGAGATAGCATTTTTATTTTATATATTCCATACCTCTGTCATATTAATGTATCTGATTTCGCTTTCTAACGTTTGAGATATTTCTTACATATGTATTAGATCTGATGTTTTGCGATCGATGTTTTTCAAAAATTTTCATATGACTTTTGAGTGGCATTTACACTCCTAACTTTTAGTGTTCAGATTCTTGCATTTGATGTATGTGTTTTAAGTTATTTTCACTTTACACTCAACTTCTCAACTTGCTATTAAAATATTCTTGAGCCACAACAATTACATATCCAAACTTTTTAGCAGTGTTTGCAATAGTAATATTTAATTTTGCTGTGATTTTTATTGCCAATTTTTTTTTAAAATAATGGCTTGCACTATTGCAATGCTTTGCCATGTAAGTACAGTCAATACATGCTTTAAGAATATTAAGCGCCATGCTTGAAAAATGAGATAATTCCTATTATCTTTTTATCAAGATATCATTATTTTAAAGACAATGATAACAGGTCTAGACTAATAAAAATATTTTTGATCTTAAATAATTTTTTAAGATTTTAATACTAAAATGAAAAGTACTTAAAATGAGTGCTTATAAAATATCTTTGTATAAGCAAAGCATGAACAAAATGAATACATTTTAATCAGGAAAATAGTTTGAAATGATATACACATACAATTTCTTGGAAATGAATATATGGAACTTCCTTTTTGGTACCATTTTTTATATAGATCAGAAAGCCAGAATTAATTTTAAAAATATATACAAGAACTTCCGTGCCAAGTATAAGCTATTCATATAATTATTTTCTAAAACTGCAATTTATGATTATTTGAGAAATGTGAACTTACTATAAAACGACAGCATTCATTTCTGAAAGCATTAGCTGACTGTACTTTGATTGTGAAAAATTGTGAAAAGAAATGCTAAATGACTCACTCTTTTCTAGATATTTCAAAATTTCTTTTACATTTTATGTAATTTTAGTGAATTTCTTCTAATTTGTTGCCAGTATTGAGCATCAATGACTATTTTGCTTCAATCCTGCCCTACAGTTTTGAATAAATTTTACAATTTTCTTAATGATCCTATGCTTTTATACAAAGCTATTATACACTAGAATGCAGTAAAAAATGTCATTTACAAGATGACTTTTTGAAGCATGTTTTAATTTAGAAAATCATGACATATAAAATGAAATTTTTATGGATCTTATTTTATTTTGAACATTTTAATGGGTTTTGACCCTCTGTTAGATTAGGTATTAAAATAGAATTAGACATTTGTGACTGTCAGTTAAAATTGATTTCTTAATTGTAGCCTTGTAGCAAGGTATCAATACCTAACACTGGTATTTTCTCCAGTTATGATTACTTTGTTAATTTTTCTTTAGAATTAGCATGTAGTCTACATTTTGCCCACTCTTTCTGTATATATAGATCTGTGAATTGTCCTTTTATATGTTTTTTCCAGGTAAACATTTCCAATTTTGTTACTATGTTAATGTTTATGAATGTTTTTTTGTATTTGAATCATGTTTTGTAGAAAATACATGCCATGCATTTAATTTAGTTTAATAGTACTACTATTACATAATCCTAATATTTCAAATTTGTGCTTTATTTATAAGTTTCTTTTAAATTTTTAAATCATTATGCTATAAAACTAGAAATTCGCTCTTAGGTCTTGTCTTTTTAGAAGGTCCAGATATAAGTACATATTAAATAAAATAAAGGTAACAAAAATTTTGGAATAAAAATTACAATTCATATTACTTAAATATTTTCAATGTTAAATTGCTTATTTAAAAGTTTAAATTTCCATATTGGATTTTTAAGCTTGCTGCTTATTAACAAGCATTGAAAATTAGTATTTAGGGAGAACTATTAGATCATTTAAATTCTGTCATAGGTTAATGATTGCCATTTGCTAGTTTCCTTTATATCATTTAAAATCACTATGAATCAAGTTAAAGCAGTAAATTGTACTTAAAATTATCAGTGAATTCAAGGTGATTTTTTTTTGTTACTTAATTAAACTAAAAATTATTTAAATCATTCTACTAATATGCCTAGTTATCAGATATAATACAAAATTTTATCATGTTGGCAATGTATATATTTGTTTAATGAAATTAATATGCAAAGAGTAGTGGTACTTATTTTTAAAAATAAATTCTATTTCTTCTTTACATTGTTTGTGGAGGACAATTTACTGTCATATGTTTGTACTTTCATCTATCTCACTAATACCTATTTCAGTATTTTTGAGTCTGTTACTTATGAATTAATTAATGGGAGTCTGGTATAAAACGCATGCAGGTCTGTGATACATTTTGGTACTATTATGGCAGTAGTCGGTTCATGTATTGCTAAGTTTTTGGGAACAATGTGAATTCAGGGTGTGGACTTATTTTTGTAGTTTGTTTTTATAGCGAATTAAATTTATTTTTGTATGGAACAACTGGTTGATGAAAGATGTATGATAATTAAAAAAATAAATGATGGTAGAGTACGTATTTATGAACAAAATAAATTGGTATTATTTTTCTTTAGATATTGTAATCTTATTAAGTGAAGTGCTTTTTCTTTTGATTTTGTGATATTTTGTAGTTTGTATATTTTTTTATCTGTGAAATATTTGAAAATTTGGAATTGAAATATGTAATGATCAAGTTTTGTCACGATTTTTTTTATTTTATGCAATTGAAAAATATGTAATTTTTTTTATTGAATCATTAATATTGTGTTTAAATAACCAAGGTATTTTAAAATGCTATATTTAGGTGTTATATATAATGCTTGTACTATAAATTTGACAGGGCTCTGTAAAATTAGCCTAATTTGATTCATCTAGACTGTGAAATTTAAATTCTCCACACCCTGTAGTTTGTAAAATGTAACTGTGAAGTACTTTCATAACTTTTTGATGGCATAGTTTGGTATTTTCTTCAGATATGAAATATTTGTGTGATTGTAGTCTCGTTTAACATTTCTTACTTTGAAGTGAATATTCTTGTATCTTATTGTGCTTGACTATTGTGCTTCACCAACTAGATGTAATAAATGTTTATTATTTAATCTAATGTATCTTTTGTTTATTATTAGTGAATTTTTATAAAATATTATAATATTAACTTCCTTGAAATAATTCAAGCAATTTTGATCTGAAACTTTCTTCTCATTTCTAAAAACTTTATACTTCCCTTCCCCCATTACGATGAATTCACTAAGCCATTTTATTCATCTACTTCATGCCTATCCAAATCTTTTTTTGTTTGTTTATATATATATATATATATATATGCAACATCTGGGAAAATAGATTTTTAAAATATTGTGCAAAACATCTATGTATAATACAATTCCAAAAACATTTTATTTAATTTGTATTAAATAATTAAGTTGCAAATTAATATTTGTATTACTTAAAATCTTTTGGTATTTAATTTATGAATAGCTGTTACACTTGGTAAAGTGCTTAATTTCTTAGATTTATTATGTTTTAATATATCATAAATGATATATTAAATATTTTATTCGGTACAGCAAGTGTTTGGTTAATGTAAAAATTTATTTTTCCTATTTATAACTAACATTTCAGTCATTGTTTTAGGATTCTATAGTAAATCAATCAAATCATAACACTTTTTTAAAAACATAATTGTTATAACCAATTCAATAATTATCCTGTAATGAAAAAATATATACATTCGTGTATTTGTTTCACACTACCTTAACATTCCTTGGTGTTATGTTATGACTTTGAAATCAGATTAATATTTATTTTTTTTTCATTTGTCAGTATCCACTATTAAATTATATAACATACCTTTGACGAATCTTATTGCATCAGATTGCCATGAAAAATTTCCAAATGTTAAAAAATACATAACATCAATTTTATTGGTGCAAATTGGTTGGTTTGGCATCTGAAACAGGCTTTGCTCATGGATATTAGAGAGGAAGTGTAAAGTTGTTTAAAAGATCCATACAATGAGCTGTTGAATGTTAAGATAACTAATTTATGACACGAATTAAGAATTTTAAAAAAAAGTTAAGCCATCAATATTTATTATTTTTGATTGGGTTTAGAATAGTATTTTACTCTTTGTCTTTTACTCTTTGTCTTTTAAATTATTGAATTAAGGGGTAAAATATTTTTCTAAACCCAATAAAAAATAAATTTTTATGATACTGAAAAATATTTTTCTAAACTCAGCTTATAAATTTTGTAATTTCACCTAATTACATATCACAAAGAAGTACCTGATAAAAATTTTAGACAGGTAACTTCATTATTTTTCGAAAAATTCAACTTTTTCAGGGAAAAAAAATTGAATTTTTGAAAATTGCTTATAAGCTCTATTTTGTCTGCTTATAAGTGCTATATATATAAATCCTATATATACCATATCTGTACATATATAAAAATGCAATATATAAATCTTATTTTATTATTGTTATTCAACAATTGCAGGTAACATTATAATTATTGAAAAAAGATTTTGGCGATTATTTCTCTTAAAACATAATTATATAGAGCTCGTTAGGTAATCGAAAAATGCTTTCAGATTTATTGAGACCAAATATTTTAACTTCAAATTTAATTTTCATTACTTCCTTTTGAAAATCGATCATTATATCATGAGATCTTGAAACAAAGTTTTTAAGATTAAAAAAAAAGCATTCACTAGTTCGGATTGATATACAAGTGCTTCGAATGATTTTTTTTTTCCCGCTCTAATTTAGACATCGATTGGAAATTTTCAACAGACAACTCTTTCTGTATAATGCATACTTAAGTAGAATTACAAAAACTTCCTTGAAATTAAAAAGAATAAATTAAATATTTTTAAATTTACGCTTTTTTTAAAAAAAGAAATTACCCATGGCCTATTTAAACTGCTGTCTATTATATAGGACTTTTTAATATCTATAACTTTAACACTTAAAATTCTTCTTTCAGACTATTAGACCTTTATTTAAATGCGAACAATCAATGTCACAACTTTTGAAACCTGGAACACTAACCGGCATCATTTATTCTCGAATCTCATTTGTAATACGTTAAGCGGTTAAGTAAGTTTAAATTTTTTTCCCCATAGGAATCGATGTAAAACAGGACAATGCGTGATATCCGGGGAGGGGAACCTCGAGTATTTTATAATTGTATTATTTATAATGCTTACGTTTTTCTACTATTACTACTATAACACTATTTTTTCATCTATGTCAATTCATTTCTAGCCCCATAATTTTCTGTAGGCAATTGCTGAAATCCCTCTAGTTGCGTTCGGCAACGCTGTCTGGTGAAAACTTCTATGTTGATATAAGGATTCTCTTCAAACAAGCGCTCAATGCAGGCTAATCCAGCCTGTTACGTCATAGTGCTTCCTCGTCACTTGTTATTCGAAACATCGCTCGCTAAATGAATAACTTTTTTACATTTTGTTGTGCTTGGAATGCTAATCACGTTATGAGCGGTGCTCGTTAAGTGACTTTTGACTATAACTTATGGATCGGCATGGTAATGTAAATGCAAAGCATCCTGTTTGAATCAAACTGAATAATGGTACAACGTTGAACAATATTGTTGAGAGACAAAGTATTTTATTTAACAACATAAATACATTATTCAAATAGTCTATACACCGGGAGTGACAATATGATTGGAGGGATACACTCAAGATGCTGGAAATTCTTCTCTACAAGATCATCGTGATTGTCTAGCGTCAAATGTTTATAAATAGAATGACAACAGAAACCAATAAAATTCCACAGTCCACAAAGTCGCAGGGAATGATAAAAGGGAACTGAGCATCGAAGAGGAGGGGGTACACAACCATCCCTTTTTTGTTAAGTTATGGAAGGAAGTTTTTACCAGTGAGAGGTGCTCTTCCGGTTGCTAGAGACATGAGTCTCTTTTTCCGAATGGAACATACGCAAGCAGTGTCCACGGCTACCCAGTGAGGTCGCCAGGTGTCCCCAGAGGTCCGTCCGTATACCTGTACCCAAGATTTCTTCGGTCTGCAGATGGATTGAATGTCATCTGTAAAATAAAATAAAAATAATTAATAGGTTTTTTATGAATCTTATTAGAGGAATTAATAAAGCCTGCTTTTGAAAACACTTATTTTTTATGCTTAAAGATGATTTGTTTTTATTTTAATTATTTCATATTTTTTAACCTTTAATTTATAATTCATTATAATAGATTCTATCGAATATCTTGAAGTAAATATTTTTCAAATTGACTACTAGATGGCGCCGCCTTAATGAAATCAAATTTCATTAAATTAATCATTTAATAATTAAAATTGCATGTATTAAAATGCATTGTTGCCTGGAAAGAGCAACTGTAAAAAAATTACACCCTCCCGCACGTCAGGAAATGAGTGCAAAATCAATTACAAAATTCCATCTTTACAGACATGAAGCGTTTCCAAATAAATAACAGTTCTCATTAAAAATCATTTCAATAATGCCTGTAAACAGACCACTGTCATACGATCAAGAGTTGGTTACTATTTTGTAGATTGCGGATTAAAAAAAAATTCCACCAAATTTGAGATATTGATGCATTTTTTCGCTTCCGAAATTCATTGCCAGGAAAAACACATTTTCGGAATTTATCTATCTGTCAGACAGATAGATATATATAAAAAGAACAATAACTCAAAAACATTTTGAGACAAAAGAAGCACTTAAAACAAAAGAAAAAGCACTGTTAGCTTTTCAAAGCGCCAGAGTTAATAAATATTCAATTAATAAGAAATCAACCGAAAATTTGCCGCTTACATCAGAGCAAATTATTTCAAAAGAATAATTTTTATAACACCTTAAAATTCAAAAATTCACCTTTTCAATAATCCACTTTCATCACCGTATAATTTTTCTTTCAATTATTTTTTTCAAAATTTAATAAATAACTGAATAAATGTAGATGATATTGAAATAAAGAAATTTATAAATGTCCGGTTGCTATGCAACGGTGGGTCTTAGAACTATTCTCTTTTTGCAAATAATTTTGGTTTCACTTATTGATTGGTTTTAAAAGAATTCACATGAAGAACTTTGTCAGAATACATTAGCAGAATACTAAAAAGAAATGTTTAAAAGTTGGCGATTAAAAATTTATATTAGGTATAAATTTTGATTTGGTTTATTTTCATGTTTTTTTATTAATTATTGAATTAATTGTCCCTACAATTTTCTTAAAACCTTTCTTATATTTCTGCATTTATGAATAAAATTTGAACTGCTTATATCTATGGAATATTAAAAGTTTAATTCGAAAATTAATTATCAGCAGTTTTAAAAATCGTTTGATCCAAATAATATTGTCACATAGATATTCTAGTGTTGGACTCAATGACGCACACAAGAGGTAGAGCTAAACCAGTTTATTAACAGAACTCAGAATACAGTAACTGACAAATCTTCTGCTTTTATATAAGCAGGGAAAGTTCCAGAATACTCTTCTGGAGACAGTAAGAAAAGTCCAGAACACTTGTCTGGTAAACTAAAGAAATGTCCAGTATCTTCTGGAACATTAAATAAAGGAAAGCATAAAATCAAGGAATTAGGTGTTTACATATACCATTAATCTCAGTGTCTCTAGCGGGATTCGAACCCAGGTCTCTTGATCACAAGACCAGTGCCATGACCGTTCGGCAATGGCGATTCAACAGTCTTTCTTCAATGCGGCAATATTCTCATTTGAATTTTTAAAAAAAATTCCGTCAATAAAATGATTTTGAGTTTTATATATATATATATATTTTTATATGAAAGTAGTTTTTACAATAAAATTGCTAGTAATGAAATATGATTTTAAGCAATGTACGATATGTCTTCTAATGTAAATATGATTAAAATTTCTATTTTCTGAAAGTATTTCTATCGGTAACTCGCACTTTTTTCTCTAAACCATTTTAGTTAAAAAATTATATTCATTTCATAATTTACTAATAAAAAATTGTTTATATTTTTTTATATTTTAATTTAATATTCTTTCATTGTCATTATTATAAATATATGCACAGAAAATTAATTAATTAAAAAATATATTTAATAATAATAATAAAGAATATATTTAATTTATTAAACATCAATCAAAATATTAATTTTCTTCATTAACATTAATTATAATTCTTCATAAACATTAATCATAATATTAATATTCTTAAAGTTAAAACACTATATTCATTTCATAGTTTAATAATAAAAAATGCTTTATAAATTTTTTATAATTTTATTACTTAATATTTTTTTAATTCTTATTATTATAAGCATATGCACAGAAAATTAATTAATAACTATGTAGTTAATGAATTATTTAATTTATTAAACATCAATAAAAATATTAATTTTCGTCATTAACGTTAATTATCATTCTTCATTATAATTAGAAACATTAATTGAAATATCAATGTTTTTTTAGTTATAACTTATATTCATTTCATAGTTAATAAAAGCATTCTTATAAATTTTTTTATATTTTTATTATTCATTCTTTTTTTTTAATTCTTAATATAAATATATTCAAAGAAAATTAATTAATAACTAAATTGTTAATAAATGTATTTACTTTATTAAACATCAATTAAATATTAATCTTCTTCTGTTGCTATTAAAACATTTAAAATGTTATTTGGAATAATACCTTATGAATCAAATATTTTCCCGAAATAAATGAGTGGTAATTTGATTCGAACTTTCTTTCTGTAAACATGTTTGTTGGAAATCTTAAGGGGATTCTAGTAATTCACCGACAAATATTATTTATCCTCCTGTTTACCTCATCAATTCATACCAAACTGATTAATAAACTGATAAACTGATAAATAACGAGAGCCAATTACTTTAACTTAATTGGTCGACATTAGATATGTTATTGGAAAACTTTTCTCATATCTTAAGTGAATGCGTAGGTGCTGGGAATTTGCAAACACGCGTGTTGATCAATTCAGCAGTTTTAAAAGTTAGCAGCAGTTGAGCATTTTTCCAGCAGCGTTTGAGAAAGTGGTCAATCTCTGGTTCCATTAATTTGTTAGCTTTAATAATTAAGTGCAACAATAATTGACTAAATGAGTTGGTTTAGTGAAATATTCTGTGGTGAAATATCGAGATGAATGAGTTTATTTTCTTTCTATAGCAAAGATTATTCATTAATTAGTGAAGTGCAGATAAAAATCCAATTATTGTATATAATTATTTAAATGAGAAATCGTTTTTTTTAAAGTTTTTTGAAAAATATTTAGTTGTTTAACAAACTATACGTTGAAACTCTAAGAAAATGACGCCAATTAACTTAAAGTACTTAATTGGATGCTGGGTTTTTAGATGTGTAAGCTAAATTGGATGAAATTGATGCAAAGATATTTGTTGGTGAATTTGCAATCTTTGAGTAACTGTAATTGGCATTTAATTTTTGGTTTAAATATATATAAATATATAGTTTATTAGAAATAGATGTTTAAATTGTATCCTAAACTGATATTGATTGGATTCTTAATTATCGTGCCTATGGGGTCAGACGTGGATGCAGAGCAATTAAAAATTCAGCGGACAAATTATCGAGTGAAATAGGAAACACAAAACAAAATTAAAATCACACAGAGAATCAAGGTTGGAAACGCCTACCAGATGAGCTAGAGGGCTGTGTTGTTGCTGCTCGCCAGCTTTGTAATTGGATATAAGAGAGAATCACTTAAAGTTCCAATTACTGATATTGTTGCATCTCCACTGCTGTTGTGGTACTTTCGAGTAGGTTTGAAACTTCCAAGATCACCACTGTAAATCATGTGTACTGTGGCATGGCCCAAGAATAAATGCGCCAGAGACATACTTAGAATTTTTCGCCCATCTTCGTGTTAATCGTCATAAATGGTTTAACAAATAAAAATGGCATTTGGGGATAGCAATGTATTTTCGTCTTTTAAATATATTTAGTTTTAAAAAGTGCAGCTAAATGCATCAATGTGTTGTTCTCAAAGCGCCTCAAAGAATGATATTCAGGTCATCGATACCCTCCCCTCCCTCCTCGGTCTATACACCACTGCATGAATGAATGCGATGTTAAGAAATTTGAACAGTTTCAGTATAGTAATAGAGTAAATAGTCCAAGAGCAAATATACTATATTCAAACAAATAATTTTTAACCTTTATTTGAGTTTTCAACCATTATTTATTTTCATATCATTACTGCAACTTAATGTATTCTTTGGTCACTCAGAAAGAGTTAATGGTTATGTATTTGTATGGGATTTTTTTTGGGGCGTTCTATTTTCTCTAATATTTTGAAATTGAAATTTGAATACCTTTACATTTTTAAGCTAATAAATTATATCGTTCATGTAAGTTACAAATGCTATAAACATTTCATGGAATCTATAAATATCTCATTTTTTTCCTCAGATTCTTAATTGAATTTATACGATTATATATAAGACCTCTAGGTTTCTACATGCAGCTTTCGAAGTTTAAGTATAAAAATAAAATTAAATAAATAATTAATTCGTTAGTTAAGGATTAAAAAAATAATAAATTCGATTTAACAGTTTTCGGTAAAATATTAATCCCTCTATATGTAAATTAGAGGGTATGTAAATGCTTAAAAATACTACTACTAAATGGTCTCCTCGAAATTTTCTCTCACTATTTAAGAAAGATGTTATCTACCATCTTCCGAAGGGGGAAAAACTAGTTGAATTTCTAGCCGATTAAGACAGAACTATAAATGTAGTAACAATATCACATACCAAATTTCTCCTATACACATTGTTGCGCCACTTTTAAGTTATTGTGTGCTTGAATTAGAGTGTACAGACAACGAAACTATTAAAGAATTTAAATTCAAAATTTGATAAAAATTTATTCATTAGATGTTAAAATAGTGTGTCAATTTTTTTCCTCCAAATGTGTTTTTGAGTAATTTTATTTATATGCACAGACGGTAACTCCCTAGCAAATCCTGTTCAAAATTTGATAAAAAAATCTACAGTTTAGAGGCTAAAAGTGCATTCCAAATTTCATTTACCTAAGATGATACGTATTTGAGTTATCGAGTTAACATGTATGCGAATGTACAGATAGACAATCCATCCTCATACTATTTGGTTTCAAATTTAATGCGAATCCAATGCTAAATATATGTACCAAATTTTATCCATCTAACTCTAGTTCTGAAATTATGGTATTAACACTCGAAAAGCCAGACTTTCTTTGAATTGATTTCGTTCAAATTGGATACCAATTCACAAATAGGTATTAAGACTACATACTAAATTTCATCTGTCTAGTTCACCACAGAGACAGATGAGCAGACATGATTATAGACAGACTAAGTTCATAGACAGACTTAATACAAAAATGTGTTTTTCGGCCCTCGGCAATATCTGAAATGTAGAGGTTCGTGAAAATCTCGAATTCAACATTTTTTTTTTTTTTTTATGATTACATTATTTTTATTAGTATACTTCATATACGAGAAAATAAAAACAAGAGAAAACCAAAGAGAGAACATTCTTGCTGATTTGTTGCAAGAATTAAGAGAATCTTTATATATATATATATATATATATATATATATATATATATATATATATCTAATTTAAATCCTAATTAATTTCTCAATTTTTATCTTAATTTAACCCATATTAACTTCATTCTAAACTGTTCTCTTGTTTCCTGATCCAATTCCACCTTTTTTATTTAATTAATGCTGTACGTGCTCTATAAAAATGCTTATTTCTAGATTTTCTCATACTCTGAGTGAAGGGATAAAAATCCTTAATGTTTAGCCTATTCTTTTAAATATACCTAAATTTCTCTATCCTAAATCGACACGTGTCAAAGAAATCCCTATAAAAATCTCCTTATAAAATCACTGAGTGAAAAATTTCGGCCTCTTTTGCTCTTTTTTGCTTTTGTATCGCGATGTGAACGGGCGTCAGTTTCATCATCGCCTCTTGTACATAATATGCCTCCCGGATGCAATAAATCAGAAGTTTTAAAAATTTCAAACTCTTCGGCCACGCAAATGCTTAAAATATATTTACATATATATATATATGACAAATACTTACTGTCGAATCCTCTGCAGGGCTTTCCCGGTACCCTGCACCTGGTGGCAAAGACCCAAGCCTCTGGGTGGATCTCGACCGTGAGCAGGTCAACGTTGACCGCTGTCTGCATCTGTTCGAAGCTCTGCACAGAAGAGCACACTTCCACAAGATCCACTTCTTCCACGGTCAGAGAGCGCTTTTGCTACGAATAAGAAACAACCACTCAATTTTGAATTCATACTAGAAAACTTTTTTTTATAAATAAAAAGTTTCATAATACAAGCGATTATATATAAATACACATCTTCATATTCCAAGGTTAAAAGATTTTTTATTTATTTTATTCCCCATTTAATTATGATTTTGCATAAGATGCGAACAAATATTCTAAATATTCAATTTTTCCAGCAGACGACATTTTTATTTTTTTCGATAAAGAATTCCATAATTATTTTTTCCCTAACGAATTTTTCCATTTTGTAGTTGAACTAATTAAAAAAGAATTCTATAATAATGCAAACGATAGTTCAAAAATTCATTTTGATTTTGATTATAATTGGACTTACTAATATGCTAAGGAACAGAATACAAAATATGCCTTTAAAATATAATTATTATTTCAAAACTTTACAGAAATATTCTGCGGGATTGGAGATGATCCGATTTCAAAAAACAAATAACTCACATTAGGCACAATTAGTGATAATGACTTCCAAATTCTAAACATAGTATCTGGCTCCCAATTATGTAGTTGCATTCCAATAATTAAATTCCTTCATAATTCTTTTTGTATATTACTTAGCTCCCTTTCTGTGCTTTTGGCATTAATAATTTCAAACATCGAATAAAAATAATAAATTCAACTTATATAATCTCAAATGAAATTCTCATTGAGAGCTAGTGAAATGCTTTAATTAACAGTTGGAACATGAATCATAGCGATTATAAAAACTTTTTTGCGTCGAGAAAAGTTGAGATTGTATTTCAATTATTCCATGCAACTTCAAGGGCTACATTATTTTAGATTAATTAGAAAAATTATATTACACTTCATTAGTTTTGAATTATTTTTTAATATTATAGTACAACATATAAATAGCAATTAAAAATAGGATGACATTCAGGAGTTAAAATAATTTTGCATCAATACAAGTATGATTTTTTTTGTTACTCGAGAAAAATTTTTTGATCTTATTAATTAGAGAAATGAAATATTTCAGTAGGAGTAAAAAAAAATTTAGTTCATATTTTAAAAAAAATCTTCAGTGGCTATTTATAGAAATAAAAAAAAAAATTCGATAAAAATAATAAATAGCATGGGATTAAAAAAAGTACTAATTTAATATTTGTTTCACAATTAAAATTTTGAAATCTTAAAAATAAAATCTGATATATAATTTTTTTATTTAATTAATTCTAAGAGATTTCAATGAAACACAGTATAAGAATAGAATGAATAACTGCAATGACAAAAAATGATCTCGAAAAATAGTTTTGTGTAGATTGAAATATTGATTTTTTTATTTGACAGAAATAGAAAACTTTATCAAAATATGTGTATTCAGTAACCTAGGAAAAAGAAATTACTCCATGAATTACTGCAGAAGGAAGACAACATTTAGAAAAATATATTCTTTTTGTTTTTTAAACAGCTTTTGGAATCTTTTAAAAAATTATACTGCCATTCGTCTTTTTTTATTTCCATTTTATTTGTTTCCCTTTTTTTTAAAAAAAATTACAATTGAAAGAGAAATAACCACATGGTAATAAGAAAAGGGAAAAAGAAAAAAATATGAAATATTTTTGTACAGTTTTTATTTTTTCTATCTCCATTCTTACAAATAATTTCTTTTCATTGAGTATTTAACATTAGCTTCTTTAGAACAAACGATTTTCGCAACACTATAAATATGTGATTCATAATTTTTGAAAAGATGCAGAAATATGAAAACAATGTTACATACAATTAGTTTTTAGATTAATTTAGAGTAATGTTATTGGCCTCCCATTTTGAAGGAATACTAAGGATGTTTTAGAATTAATTAGATCTTCGTAATTTTAAACCATGCTCAGATAATGAGCATAAATAGCAAGCATACGATATTCGACCTAAACCGATCAGCTATCAACCGTATGGAGAAAGTAAAACAAATTGGAATAAGTTTTTGCATATTATAATATGATTCAATCAAAAATAAATAAATCATTCTTTTCATTTTCATGATTTTTTGTAAATATTTTTCTCAAATATATTAAAATTTTAAATTGGAAAAATTTTATATCTGAAATACAAATCCCAGATATGATTTGCGAAATTAGCTTCATGCTATTTGGTATGATCACAATCATTTTCTTCTTCTTTTTTAATTAATTAATTTCTTTATCAGTATTAAGAAAAGTGAAACTCCTAAATAATTTGTATGATACAAAAATTCAAATTACCGAACAGATTTTCCTCAAATTTTTCTTAGAAATGTTATAAGGAATAAACAAGTTTTAAAGAATTAATTCTTTATTAACAAAAAGATTTGTCTGTCTAGATGGGTTATTATCATGTTAACAATATCTTAGATCTGATTGTCACGCATTAACTAATGAAAGTTGTAATTTCAAAATTTCATAAATATAGGCAGAAAACTTTTAAAAAAATTATAATTTTTAGCACACTTTTGATGTAAATATATAGTAACATAAAAAATAAACAATAAAGCCAGTAATTCTGTGAACTAAAAAACTTGAATACTGAAATCAAGAATAATATTTTAAAACGGATCATAAGAAATACTGATTTGATAAAAGAAAAAAAAAAGTGCACTGTAAAACACAAAATAAAAAAGTTGCTGAAAGAAAATCAAGGAAGTAACTTCCAACTGTCCCGAGATCGAAAAATGTCATGAAAAAGCATAACAAAAAAAGACCTCAGCTTAATGTTCTTTGCTACAATCCAGAATAAAAATACATAAATAAAAATGTGAAGTTTACGATTCCATAAGTAATTTTTATTCATGCTTAGCTTTATTTGCCCTCATAAAAAAGCAAACCCGTTGAGTTGCTAGACGCCAAAACTGAAACTGAGATTTCGCATAGGAATATTTTAAAATTAAGCCCAACAATACAGACGGTTTTGGACAATGATAGTATATACTGACTAAAAACTATACTTACGATACAAAACATTCAATATATTGTATATTGAAAATATTATTTTATCTTTAATGCTATCATTCTTACTGTATGAAAATATTATAGATATTTTAAATCATTTTATTTATGCGCTTCGAGAATGCCACTCGCAATATTTAGTTAAAATATGCATCATTCTTTGAAACTTTTTAATAACTCATGGAAAAAAATATTAGCATTTGGCGATTTTTTAAAAATCTTTTTATGCACTATTTTATTTACCGAAATACAATGAAATTTAAAAATCGTTTGGTGCTATTCACCTACTCATTTTAATTAACATTTTTGATGCAGATGATAATCGTATATTAAAATATCTTTTGCATTAAAATATTTGTTATTAAAAGATACATTTTTTGTGCGACATTAATATTTTGTTGAATGTTGATATTAAATATACAGGGTGTTTATTTAGTCCCGGACGCATTTTGATGCTTAATAACTCATAAAATAATAAAGATAGATTAAAATTAATAACATAAATGGTTAAATAGACTCAAAAAGTTTCATGACACTTGTCAATGAACTTCCACGTGTGCCCCCTTCGTCGCACGGAGAATATCAAGTCGATAGTCAATTTCACGCCAGGTAGAGGCAAGCGTGTCGGCATCCACAGAGCCTATTGCGGTTGTAATTCTGGCTTTTAGGTCATCAATGTTCGACACTCTCTTCCTGAAAACGTTGTCTTTTACAAACCCCCAAAGGAAAAAGTCCAGTGGCGTTATGTCAGGTGATCTGGGTGGCCAAGGAATTGGACCTCCTCGCCCAATCCATCTTCCTGGAAAATGGTCATTCAAAGAAGTACGAACGATGGTACCCTAATGAGGTGGCGCACCGTCTTGTTTCAAAAAGACATGTGGCTGAAGCTCTTCTAGTTGTGGAAATACGAAGTTTTCCAACCTGTCTAAGTATACGACTCATAAGACCGTCTTTTCTGTAAAAAAAAAGAAAAAAAAAGCCCCAATGATTCGGTCGTGCATTAGTCCGCACCACTCATTAACCTTTGGGGAATCCCTTTGTGCCTCACGGTATTCATGGGGGTTTTCAGATCCCCATATGCACACATTATGGCGATTAACAATGCCAGAAACATGAAAGGATGCTTCATCGGAGAATATTATACGCTTCAGAAAATCAGCATCATCTTCTATCCTCCTTAACATATCTGCTGCAAAGGCCATCCTCCTAGACCTATCGTTCGGTTCCAAAACTTGAACAATTTGAACTTTGTATGCATGCAGTCTTAATTTTTTCTTAATAACCTTGTACACCGTCGAAA
>JAPMOR010062892.1:65349-86160 GCA_026543865.1 Argiope aurantia | reverse complement strand
ATCGTGGGATCTTGGGAAAATTGAAAACTACCAGAAAATATTGAGGAAGATACCGTTACTATTATATGTCAAAATGTTGTATGTTAAATTTAGGAAAATATATATTTTTTGGTACTAAACACTCTTATAGGTTAACTATATCTTCTATCAAACTCTTGTATATAATATATGATTGACCATATATTTCTATGTTCCAATTGTTAATCAAAAGTTACTACATGTTTTTTGGATATACTAACATTGTTATACATGAAATGCGTGTAGATTTAGTTACTATACAGTTTTAACAAGATAATGAAAAAAAATTAATTTTTAAAATAAGTTTTTATTAATGTTTTTAAAAAAACAGAAAACTTTTTTAAATCAAAAATTTGGAGTTAAAAGCCTGACCATTCGATCTAGAGCTAGAAAATTCAACACTATGCCATCATTTCATTTCCAATTCGTTTGAAATCATTGTAATCATAGAACACTTTATTTGTACCATGAAATTCTTAACTTGTACTTTGTTAATCTCTCTTCTAAATTATCAAATTTCCTGCCATTATTTCTCGTTTCTTATTAAGATATAAACTTTCTCAAGGAAATAGAAGGGATAATACATTTTTTCCTACAACCCATTTTCAAATAAAAGATGCATGAAAAATAAAATATTTGGTGAGATTCCTTAGTTGACAATGGTAAAAAATAAATAATAAAAAAAAAGAAAGATATAATGAGTACTCAAGTTATGCAATAAAGATATTATTATCGGCATTTTACTTTTTACGGTCCTCAGATTTACTTGGCGATTTTCAAATTACACCGAAAATCATCAAGCTCCATAATATATAAAATGTCAAGAGTTTGCCAAGGTGATTGCATTCCTGAGTTTGTCTGGATATTTCCAGATTATGCCAAGATCGCCAAATCCCATTATACATAAGATGGTTACATTCCCGGGTTTTCTTGACGATTTTTCAGATTAAGCCAAAATCGCCAAGTCGCCAACCAATCGCCTTACAGGTTAAATGCCAAGATTTCGCTAGGCTGAGTAACCACTTCAATTGACGATGGTTTGATTTTCTTTTTTGACTATTTATCATGGGGATTGTAAAAATAAAAAATATGACTATTTTTCTACATATTTATTACTTATTATACGATTTTATTATTTATATATTTGTTATAATAAACGTTTGATTTTAGAATTTGATTTTTGTTTTCAATTTTATATAGTAAAATATTAGTAATTTAAAATAAAAAAAGTTTTAAATTTCTATTTTTAAATGAATTTAAATAGTTGCATTAACTTTGTAATTGCTAAAAGTTTGATAAATGCCATTTTATGTCAATGTTTTGAAAGACATTCAAACGGTACTTCACATTTTGTATAAAATTGGTCATTTTGACAACGTTCAAAAGCAAAACTCCATCCTCTTTGCTGTATGACATAATATACATTATATTTATAAAATATAAGAGAAAGATGATCGGAAAACTTTTCTTGTAGTATAGGATTATTTTATATCTTCAATGAAGGAATCAAAAAAAAAAAAAAAAAAACGCCAGATATGAGAGATAAGATTCAATTGCTACAGTTGATTTAGAAATATTTTATCTAAATGCATATACAAAATAAGTTATTATTGAATGGTGAAATTAAAGCAATAATTATTTTAAATACAAAAGGCATGAAGAAATTAAAGCAGTAGTTGAGTACGGAAGGCATAGAATGTTTATAAATAAAATAAAATACAAATGACTAACAGAGGGTAATTTCTAGTAAAATCTGTTATTCAGTGAGTGCTATCATAAAAGACCTTCAGAAACCATCTGCAAACATAGAAACGAACATTACATTCCTGATGGTACCTCTGGATATCAATTCGTCTTGCGTTTGTTAAACTTTAGCGAAATACATTGTCCTGCATAAAGGACAAGTGCTGTAACTTTCTGACAGCAAGTCAGATCATTCAAATATTATAATAATACAAGAAAACTTCTAGGAGGGGCTTTTCACAATATCTAGTCTGATAGATCTGACGTCTAATAAATGGCCTCTTACACAATAATTTTCAAATATACATTGCCTTGAGATCTGGAGGATTTACATTATGATTCTACATTATGTATATAAATAATTCTTCTTTTTCACAAAACCCAAAGCCAAACGAATTAGCGAACTATAATGGAAGAATTGAATTCTAGTGTAGAGATTTATTAAAAAATTAATCTGTATGATAAATTTCTTCATTTATTTATAGTAAAGAAAGAAATTAGCATTTTTAGCTCTCAGATTTAACAGTCATCAGCAAGAATAAAACCTTTCAGACATCCACAAAGAGATTATTTATTTATATTTACACTATTTTTTGGGGGGTGGTCACCCTACAATTTTCTCGCATACTATTTAATAAAGGTGTAATTCTAGAGTAGTCTGGCATGACATTGGCGTACAATAGTAAGGAAATATTAACTTTTGGCGTAAATATGGCATTTTTATTGAATCTATCATGTAGTTTTTGGCGGTTCCTTTGGCGATTAATTTTTGGCATGCAGTAAATAATATCTGAAAAATTAAATTTGTATTTTTCCAAATTTTTTCAAACAAATTTGACACTGAACTACAATTGTATCCACAAAATAGCTTACCAAATTTAATATATTTAAGTCACTACATTTCTAAGTTATCATGTTTACACGTTCTGAAAAAAGACCCATAGACAATCAACTTCCTGTTGGATTTGGCTCAAAATTTGATTAGATACATTGATTTATTGTCTATATAATAGATATTAAATCAGTGCACCGAATTTTATTTATCTAGTTCTTTTCATTTTGTAGTTATCGTGTTATTCGAACAGCCTGACAGACAAACCTCAGCTGAAAGGAATTTGCATTAAATTTGATAAAAAAATACCAAATTTCATTCGTGTAGCTCAAAGCATTTTTGAATCATCTTTGTCACAGATGGACATAATGCCAAAAATGTATTTTTAGAGGTATAAAAAGTAGAAATTCATAAAATCTCGAGTTCAAATTCTTTGACGATTACAATATTTTCTCTATACTTCGCACACGAAAAAGTAAAAAAAGCAAGAAACGTCAGCGAATAATTAGAATGTGACCTTCAAATTTTATTTTCACCTACTTATCTAGGCTATCCCCCCTCCCGTGCCTAAAATGAGAATAATTTACTCTTAATTCGCATCAATATTTGCTTAGATTCGTCTACAATCAATGTATTATTTAACAGAACAAAAGCAAACAATGAATACATATGACTTACTGTAAAAAGCAATTCGCGAGTAATTAAAAGCAAATAAAAACCATTATTTTAATAAGATAATCGACTTAAATTTGTACAGAGTCCCAAATAGAGTCATAATAAAAGCCAATAAATTATTCACGCCAGTAATTGGAATGAGATCTCTAATTATGCCAGTATGGGTAATGAATTTAATTTTTAATGAAAGTAAAAGCTAAAGCGTTTCTAAAATAGATTTAAAATGTTTCAAAAACCTTTTTTCACCATTTGTTAGATTCCTTGAGAAAACTGTTACATCTTCCAAAGTAACCGCAAACATCTTTTAGTAATTCAAGACCGTTTGTTACAATTTGCTCTCAAGTCAATCCGATTTTCACGATTTGGCGTAGTGTTAGGGGAATAAATGGTATTACTCTTGGCGATCGCCAAATGTGATGTTTTATTTTTAAACCTATCTGTGATTAAATTTCACTTTCTAAAGCGAAATTACAAAAGGATAAGAATTTAACAAAAGTAAAATGAATAAAATTTTACTAGAGTTGTAATTTTATTTTCACTAAGCCACTATTCTAATAGTCTTCGGACAAGAATAATTTAGTCAAAATTAATTTCAAAAAATTATTTTTGTTAAAAATTTCCAATTAAGAAAATAATATTTTAATTAATTAAAAACTGATCAATAAGAACAAAAATAATTAAAATTTCAAAACAATTAAGCAGCATTTATAAAGCATAAAAAGAAACAGAGAAGGATAAAAAAGGGTTTGTTCGAAGGACCTAAACATCTTTAATGCACAATGACTAAGAAGTAATTTTCTTAAAAATAACGTTTCAAATAAAGAAATAATACTTTTTGAAGTTTATTTATTATAAGGACAATATAATTAATTTATTAAAAATACATTTTGAAGTAGTAAAAAATAATAAATAAAATATTAACATTGCGTAATTGGTAGATTAAAGAAATATACTTCTAAAATTAGACCCTCAATTTCTCGAGCTATTTTTTTAAGCAGAAAAGCATTTTTTTTTATTTTCTCATATACATAGTAGAGAGAAAGTATAGCAATCATCAAAAAATTCAAACTAGAGATTTTGACGGATCTCCATGTTTTAGACCTATGAGTTCGAAAAACACATATTTAGAAACTGTCCGCCTGTCTGTCTGTTTCTATAACAAAGATAACTTATAAACGCTTTGAGATAATCAGTTGAAATTTGGTATACAGTCTTTACACCAAATTTGCTGATTTCTTTCACATTTTGAGTCAAATCCGGTCAGAAGAAGTCCGTCTGTTCGGCTGTTTGTTTATAAGTTACGATAATCAAACAGCTGATTATCGATTTGATTACGACAACTGCGAAATGAAGAGAATTAGATAGATAAAATTTGATACACATATTTGACATCTATAGTGTAGACACCTGTCAGATTTAACAAGGAGTTGATAGTCTGTGCATTCAAAAATGTGTAAACGCGATAATTACCACAATGACTTAAATATGTCAAATTTGGTATGAGATTTTGTGACTACAAATGCAATTTTAAGTCAAATCTTTGTTTCAATGAGTTGAAAAAAATGTGTATAAAACACGAATTTGATTTTCGGATATTATTAGAGCATGCCAAGGAATAATCGCCAAATAACTCGCCAAATTTAATAAAAATGCTAAATCCACGCCAAAAAATATTTCATTACTATTGTACGCCAATGCCATGAAAAGCGTGTTCTGGTAAGGCAAGTTTATTAGAAAGTGTGCCAGAAAGTTTTGTGAGACCACTCCCGCTGGTTTGATTTTGGAATTCACACCAGATATGTAGCCAAATTTTGAGGAAATCTTTCGTCTATTTGTCTATCTTCCCAAGTGAACATGATAATTACATATCTTTAAAAACTAGATGGATAAAATATAGTACTTACATTTAATATCTAAAGTGTTGATCCATACCGAAATCCGAATATTAAACCAAATACGTCAAGGGATGTACCACCTATCTGTGTGTATTTTCGCATGCATGTAACCTCAATAACTCAAAAATGCTATGATTTGGTAAATGAAACTTGATACACAGTTTTAACATTTAAAACACATATTTTCATCGAAGTTTGAGTCTAATCCGAAAAAGGATTGACCGTCTGTCAGTTTGTGCTTTCACATGCAGGTACATGGCATAGTTAAAAAAACGCTAAGACCTAAATAAATAAAATGTGGCATGCCATCTTCTTAATAAAATTGTAGCTCTATTCAAAATTTTGGTATCAATCTTTCGAAAAAAAAGTAATTCATGTAATATGTATGTTCTGATAATAAAATGAATGCAAGTCTCATGGCTAATGCAGAAATTTCATGTGCGGGACACTGAAAATAAAAATCTGAGCATTCTTGGAAACCACAGCGCAAGGTCCAGAATTATGGATACATATTTATTAGAGAGTATGAGAGAATGTTTCGAGGAAACCACTCCCCTCTCTATGATTTGTTCGAAGTCTAGTTTATGAGAACTTCTGGTTTTTAAAATTGCGTTCTACGATATTCTAATTTAGACAATCGTTAAGGCCCAGTAAGAGTAGCTTTTATAATTATTAAAAAAAAATTAATCCAACCTTATCTTGTAAAGACAGTTTCTTGATAAAAAATATTTTAGCAAATTGGAGCCAAGTGCTTTTCCTATCAGAAGAATGTAACATATTTTATTACTTATTTTAAAACAGCGTCTGTCATTTAAATATTTAATTGAAATGTCTAAAAATAGACACTTGTTTCTGTAATTGGTTTCACATAGAGCAAGCATGATGTACAGTGGCAGTATAATTTTTTTCACAAGCCACATTTGTACAATTGCAACATAAATTGTACATTAATAATTTGTTTTTTTAACATAAATTGTCTAATAATATGATTTTATTTCCGTGCTTGTAAAATATAGTGCGCATCTCAATTTAATAAAAGTTATGTTTTATCTCCTTTAACTGTCACTGCTTCATATTTAAAATTACAGTCAGGCATTTACAAATTTCTTAATAATGCTGCCGCAGTAATACAATTTTATAATTTAAGGTATTGTTACTGTTTTATTATTTTGACCAAATACTTAAATAATAAAGCCTGATTAATAAAATATATTTAAAACAGATAATATATGAAATTAAAAATGATTTCTTTTTCCTTTTAAATGTAAATTTTTAATTTTCAGAAAGTTTGGATGGATGATTATAATTAAAACTAAGGCAGCTCATAAGTTTTATTTTCAATTAATTAAATATTTTAGATTTGCACATATTTTTTATAGAATAAAGGAATGGCTCTCAATGTTAGAAATAAAACTAAACGTCGATCGATATTACAGGAATATCTTCTCGAGTCGTTACTTTATTAAGTAAAATAACAACTTGAATATCTGAAAGATCAAAAACATCAATTCATCAAAACATCGATTCATCAAAAACAAAACAGATCGTGTTTTATTACACCAAATATATTCTTAAAATCTGGAACAATCAGATAAAGGAATTTATACAATTCTGATAATCGGTTATTAAAAGAACCAACTTTTAAATACTATCGTTCGAAATGAATTTTCACCAAATACATTATTTTATTCTAACTCTCTTGAGCTTTTATTTCTCTAGATTTCTTTAGGAATAGCAAAAAATAATAGCCCGTTTTTCCGTTTTTTAAATTGAAATAACTGCGGTATCAGTTTTATAGTTTCTCGTATTTATGAATATTAGTCATATTTTACATCTTTTTTATTAATTTATTTTTATTAAATCTATGCGAAGCGTTCTAGTATGAAAAGTACGAAATACGAATTATGCATATGATCTATGAAACTGCAAGATTGGAGTAAATTTTATGTATGAGATCAGAGTTCACAACCTATTATTCATCTCTCTTGTTTTGATCGGTTGCATTTATTTTTGTGATAATGGCAAATCATTTTAAATTATCATTTTTTAAAGCATAAATTCTTTCCCATTTCCATTAAACTAAGTCCCAAAAAGGCGAGTGCAAAATCTTTTTTTTTTCTCCCAAATAAATGAATAAAATTTCTTTAAAAATAAATCTTATGGATAATCCATTTAATTTTATTGAATAGCAAATTATTTAGAAGAGAAAATTTTATTATGAGTATTGCAAAATACGGATTTCGTGGAGAAAAAAATGTGAAAAAATCCGTTATCGCTTTTTTTATTTACTCGTATACTTTCACATCTAAAATTCATTTTTAACATTTCACATTTTATCGTCGTTTAAAATTTATTGTGTTTCCTTCAAATTATGGACTTGACCAAATATTTGGCATATATCTAAAATTGAGATGCTAGGATCATTAGAAAAATTATTGATGGATTTATATACTTTTTATTTCTTGGCTGAGTCCATTATAAAACTCATCTTTTAATAAATTAATCAATTTAATTTCTTATTTCTACGAATTTCCAACTTAATCAACATTTGAATGATTGATTTTATGCTCAATTATTTTAATTTTCCTAACTTTGTGAAAGTGTGTCTGTTTTTATTTATTTATGATTCATTTCCTAGATCGATATTAATGCGACATCGTGCGATTTCGATGTTTGAACATAATTTTACTTATATATTCGATACTTATGGATATTGTGGTATCAAAATGAACTTAATGAAAGATATGGAAAAACTGACCAATTGTAATTAACAAATATTGACATCATGTAATATTTTATAATTCATTGAATTTATATTTTTTACAAGCTTATTTGTTAGGTAAATATGCTAACAGCAGCTTTTTAATAGACCTTTCTGGAGACTAAGTCAATAATAGATTAATAGACTTTTCTGGAGACATTGTACTTTTGAATTATCGTATTTATAAAGACGCGGAACGATAACAAACAATGTATCCTTTCATGAAGCCAGCTCAAAATTATTTTTAGACCTAGAGTAATATAAAGAAAATATTCATCTAATTTGCTGAGCTTGGATCTGGTCGAGACTTTGAATACATGGGTTGGAAATGTAATAGTGGCAATAATCTAACTAACGGAAGTGGTCTCCTCGAAATTTTCTCGCTTAATCTCTAAAAAATGTATTACTCTCTACGAATAAAGTTGCGGACCTTGGGTAAGGACATGGTATTGGTGAAAGATAGTTACGAAATATAGAACTTTAGAATGAATCTAGTATTTTTATTTAAACTATGGCTAGAATATGTATTTTAGATGCCTTTTCGGGGGCCAACTGACATTGTACAGTTGTAATCACAAAGATAACACACAGAATTTTATTGATTTAAGTTTTTGCCTTTATGAATTACTGCATTTATATGCATGTGAAAATGCAGATACATAGACGGTCAACCATCTGACTGATTTGATAGAAAATTTGATAAGAATCTATGTTTTAGATGTATAAAATAATTGCCTAACTCTGAGTTTTGTAGTTATCAAGTTCTCTTATATTCGAACAGTCAGACAGACAGACGTCCTTTGAATGGATTTCGTTCAAAAAAATTACAGGAATCGACAAATTTGAGCTTAACTATTCTATATATCAAATTTCAACCATGCAGCTCAAAACGTTTCTGAGTTATCGTGCACATAGGCAGGCATAATGCTAAAAATACTTTTTTTCAGATTCAGGGAGATCTAAAACGTGGAAATGTGTCAAAATCAGAGAGTTTACTTTTTTTGACATTTACAATACTTCCTTTATACTTCGTATATTAGAAAGTAATAATTACAGCAGATTCGCCAATTGTTACATGATTCCATTCTTACTGAACAATCTGTTATTTGATACTCTATGGACTCTCTTTTGTCGCCGGTAACAATCTCCGACTGATTTTCTCTGGGAGTTGTTCAGCCCGAATTTAAGCCCCAGTAATAACGACTTTATTTTAGAAAGAAAAAACCTTTTCGTAGCATTTGCTACTGAAATGCTCCAAGGATTTTTTTTAAATCGATAGGTCGCTCTATCTGATCCTTCAAAAGAACTGGTACTGCTTCAGGGATTCTATGACTTTCAAATTGATAGAGACTAGTTGCACACAATGCTAATGATTCCACCGAAAAATGTAAGCGTTTCAAGGTAACTGCAGTGTCGTATCGGATTAATCAAAGGATTTCGATTGTTAAATTTCCAATCCTTGTAGATTTATAGCTGCGGCGTATAAATCGCTTAATAAATTTATCCAAATATCCTTTTCACTAGTTTGTCATGTTCATGCATGTAATAATATATCTTTATTGATAATCTCGATCGAAAGTTTGATGCATATCTATAATTTCTGTGTATGATCACATGCGAAATATTCATTTTTCAATACAATGAAGAAATAAACAGATACCAATCCAAATATTTTCGCACCAAAGGAAAATCGATAAATGGCATAGTTACCAAAAATGTTCATGAAGAGCTGTTTGAACAATGTCAATATTTTCATTCTTTTAAAAGCTCAAACTGAAACAAAATTAAAGAAAAATACTATGGATCTTTGGCAGGACAGACAGTTTAACATCTATAAAAGATAAAAGTTCCAAGATAATTTTTTTTTTGATAAAATAATCCTGAAGAGACTAAAGAGTTATTTTTGTCTTAATCAGATCCATATTGGACATGGTATTTTTATTTCTTCTGTAAGATTAAGAGTGTGGATCAACCGGAAATGTTAAACATTTAAAGTGCAAAATTTGGAAGCATGAAAGAAAAGCCCTGAAATTAGATTGGAAAGAACCATTAAAGACTCACCATTTGTATCCTAACTTTAAAAACGTTTCAAGAAATGATCAGAACAGACTTTTCACTTTAGAATTTTGAAGTGTGTGATAGATTAATATATAACTTTTAATTCTTTTTACATATGCTTTATTAATTTTCAAATATTATGTATTATTTTCAATTATTTTCATTTTCTATGCTCTAAGGATATACAATAAGATAAACAATGATAAATATTTAAAAATATACAATGCCTATTTGGAGACGGTAGCCGTCATTTTAATTTTGTAAGAAGGAAAAGAAAGACACACTTTAGAGAGCACCCCATCACTTAAGATTTGCACTCCTCTCAAACATACAATTAATTGTCCACAAGAGCAAAATTTAACGTGCAAAAGTCCACATACACATCAAATCTTCAATGGAATTTGGCGCAGATTTATCATCCTCCGGTTCTAAAATCAAGACCTAATCAACAGGTTATTTCCTGATACCTTAATATGTCTGTTAAAGACATAAAAGAATGTGGACACAGTCTTGCATTTTGAAATGCTCCGGGCATATTTCAGAATGTTCATGTTTCTTGGTCGGAATACTATATGTATTTGTCTAAATTGAGTGATCAGAAAGTCATCACGCACAGAATGCAACATTCTGTTTAATCTAAAGTAACAAACTTAGAATGTGGTTATTTCTTAAATAGTAAATGCTTATTAAAGAAAAGATTTCCCAGATCTTTAATTATATTTCTAATTACTTAAAAAAATTTCAAAATATTTATGAATTTCTCTAATCTCTTTGAAGTATGTTATAACAGAAAAACCATTTTTACACCATATTAAGTTCCAAAAAATTAAATTTCCTGTGATACCATTATTTTTATAATTCAAATTTTCTTTAATTTTGTTATGTTTTCCCCCAAATTAATTTCAACAAAATTGTACAATGCTTTTTGATGTTATAATGAAAATCAAACCAATTTTATATTTTATTAAATCTTACAGTCGTGTGTTTCAGTGGGATTTTGAAAACATGGGAGGGTAAAAAACAGTTTTTAAATATGCAAAAAAGAAAGAAAAAAAGAGGATTGCTTTCACTAAATTTTGCAGACGATAATCCCCAGTAATAATTTATTTCTTTTCCAACCGAAATTATTCTTAATGGCTTCATCGTAAGAAGCAAACACTAAATTTTATCTGAATCATCAGTAAATTAGAGTTTCAATCTTTTGGATTCATTGGAATTTGATTCCAAAATGATAGGAAAAAACTTATTTCTTAGAAAAACGAAATTTTCTTAAAATATTCATATACTTCATTTAATTGCAGGAAGAACAACGCTGTTAGCTTTTTGTATACACACATATTAAAATATTACTATTTAAACATATAAACCAAAGTCAGTTGTTTTACTGATTTGCTTTTATCCGAGAGAAATTTGCTTGCAGATTTCTCTTTTCCTTTTTTTATATTATCAAATCGATCACAGCAATTGAAGTTCGGATAGCTATAGTTCTACTAAATTATAACTGATAAAATTATACCAAAATTCCATCTGACTGTTTTAAAATTATGCGGTAGGAATAATGACAAATGAAAACGATACATTGAAATTAATTGTTGGAATTCTTTGCGATAAAAAGGAAAAAAGAGTTAAATTGAAATCAAATAAAATACTTTTAGATTTTTAAATCAAAGAATATGAAATACATAGCATTCATAACTGTAAAAAAAGACATTTTAAATTTGAAAAGAAAAAAGATAAAATGGTGAAAAATTTAAATTGATTAACATTTTATTAATTTTAACTGAATGACAAAAAATGGCCTATTTTAGTTTCACTTTTTGGTGAAAAAATTCACGCATTTGAAATGATTCTGAAAATCGTAACTATTCGCTATTAATTGAATATTTTAAAGTTTGCTTAATTTTCTATAATTAATATATCAGCTCATTTTTAATTACGGAAAATAGTGCAAAACTATAATATTTATAAAACTATTTAGCAATTCACAAAAATACAGAAAAAGAATAAAAAAATGTGAAGCTCATTTTCCATAGTTCCATCAAAATAATTTTTTGTATTGTTTATATTTAAAATTGTAATTCTAAACGAATTTTTAAATAAAGTATTAAACAACACATTTAGATTATGCAATCTGTCAATAAAGGAAAGGAATAAAAAAAAATTACATACCGTATTGAACATTTAACAAATTAAGATTTATTTAAAAATATTTAAATAGGAATAATCAGTTTATAAAATAAATTATTTAAGCAATGAAAATAATAAATACATTCTAGAAAATAATAAATTCATTCAAATGTATTGCAAAAATTTAAACTTAAACTTATCAACGTCGGTGAAATTCATTAAATTTTGTCAATAACAATTCAATAGAATTTAATAAAATATCTCAATTTTATTTTTATGAAATAAACACAGTAATAATTCTAGTAAATTAAATTACTTCAAGACTTTAAACTTCTTATTTCAAAACAGACAAAATATATTAAAAAGCAGAAAAAAATGCACCTCACCTGTTACGTTTAAAAGAAGTGTTCGTTTGAGCGATGTATCGCTTGGTTTATGTTGAGAGGTTTTCGCAAACTGAAGCTTTTATGAATTGCGCCAAAAGCATCGGGCGCTGTTGGCTGCTACCCACCCACGCGGGATGCTAGCACAAGTCATGCACTCGGACATCTATTGACGATTGTTGGCGCTCGCGAATGAAGGTACGAGCGATTTTTCACCGCTTGTGGTTTTTGCTTTTGTAATCTTTAATTATTCAGCAGGTGATAAGCGCACCATGATTTCTTTTTTCAGTTTTGCTTATTTGCTTTTTGACATACTCGATTTTGAACAGGATTAAAATACTTTCATGTCCAATATCTCGAAAGTAAAAACCACTTTTGTATGAAATATTGTGTTAACAAAATCTTTTACACTCAGAAATGGTATTTAATTTAAATGAGAATATCAGTTGAACCAAACAACTTTTTAAAAATCGTCGATTGTTGATGAAAATATCAGTTGAACCAAACGATTTTTAAAAATCGTCGATTGTTGATTTTCTTCATATGAATAAACCAAATTAATATTGCTTCTTGATTTAAATTATCAATCGTCTGCTTTTAAACTTTTAATATTGTTTTTTTTAAATATCGTATGCATCCTTGTTATTCAACAATAGAAAATATTGTAATGAAAAAATAATTTTTTTTTGCGAAGGATATTTAAAAATAGCACAAATTTCAAAACATTAAAAATAAAGCAGTTCTAAGCCTCACTGTTGCCTAGAAATGAAGTGAGTATCTATAAATTTTCTTATTTAAAATTGTCGACATCAATGTAATTATTATTAAATTTTGAAAAAGGAAAAAAAAAGTTGAAGGAAAGATTTCTCGGAAATGAAATTAGCCTCATTGAACTGGTAAGATTTTAAATTTTAAATCGGTAGAAAAATATTTTTGTAAAAAAAAATTCGTTCAGAAGTTATTGATGAAAAAACGCCAACTTCTTTACATTATTCTACGAAATGTACGAAATTTGGTTGGATTCGTACCGGTTATTTTGAATAAAATGTTGAACATTACATACATACATATGCAACCACAATGATTTTTATTTATATGGTTTTTTTAGTAAGGTGGTATTTTAAATAATTATTCTTAATCTGAAATATATGAGCTGAGGATAAAAAAAATACATTGCAAAAATTTAGACAAACGATTTATTTTGTAAGTTGCAAACTGTAAATTATAAATTTGTAATTAAATTTATAAGCTCACCAATTTTTAATCTCTAAAACTGTAAAGGAGCTATTTTAGTTTTGACCATAGGTTATTCCACATTTATTATGTAACCGGCAATTTTTTGTCCAAACATTTAATACTAATAATTTATCCCTAAATAATAGGACGAACATCCAAACTAAGTCTAAAGTTCCTTTGAACAGAAGTAGCTAGTGCCATTTTATGGACTCATTTTTCTCATAAATTTCATTTGGTTAAAAATTAAAATTGCATTCACTCTCGTATTAGAAATGGCAGTTCTTCAATCTTAAAAATATACAATCCAACACCTTAATTGAAATCAGTGAGAATGTACTCCCTGGAATTTTCTAGCATATTTCCAGATAAAACTCTAAACTATCTCTTTTTCTCTATAAAAACTGGGTAGATCATGAACTCCAAGAAATACCAGATTTTTTTTCCAGATTCTCGTGCAGGAGTGTTTTATGTTTCGTAGTATGGTAAAGAAAACAGACATGTATTTTGCGCACCCTTTTTTTCCGACTGAAACTAGAATTCGATCCAGAACTATAGTTTTTAGTTTCAAGATCGTATACTAAATTTCATTTATTTTTCTAAATTAACCAAATCGTTTTGTTTTTGCGCGTTATGTGTTTGCTTTTACACAAATGCGTATGTACAAACTGTCATATACGCTTCTTGACAGATTAGGGTGGATCAAAATTTACACTCTAGATGCTAAAATTGTGTTCCAAATTTCATTTATTCAGATGTTTTTGGTTTGTAAATGTAGTGTTCACTTGCACACGTAAAAAACCGTTAGAGAAACTTCCTGTAAATGGATTTGTTAAAAATTTGATAGAAATCTATAAATTTGTTTTTGTTTTTGCGCGTTATGTGTTTGCTTTTACACAAATGCGTATGTACAAACTGTCATATACGCTTCTTGACAGATTAGGGTGGATCAAAATTTACACTCTAGATGCTAAAATTGTGTTCCTAATTTCATTTATTCAGATGTTTTCGGTTTGTAAATGTAGTGTTCACTTGCACACGTAAAAAACCGTTGGAGAAACTTCCTGTAAATGGATTTGTTAAAAATTTGATAGAAATATACAAATTTGGAAAAAATGTCACATACCAAATTTCTTCCGTCCAACTCAATGTGTTTTTGAATTATCGTGTTCTCAGACTGGATGACCGACAGACAGACATAATTCTAAAAATATTTTTTTAGTACTCTGAGAGGTCTGGAACATAGAGTTTCGTCAAAATCTAGAATTCGATTACAATACTTCGTTTTGTATGCTTCATATATGAGAAAATGGAAAAAGATATAGAATCCACATGATTGAAAAAATATCAAGCATATAGAGTCTCTTTTTTATATTATATGTTATTTCATAAAGAGAATAATTTCAGTATTGCCTGACAATTATAAGCCTTAATTGATATAAAGATGTGCTATGCTAATAAATGAAGTACATATGCGACAGTTAGAAATATCAACGAAGACAGAAGACAAGAATGGATAGCTCCAGGGGTGGTTGCAAGAGACGACATATTTTATTTTGGAATATAACTTGAGAGAAAAGATAGAATTTCTGGTTGCTCAGTTCAGCATCTCTTAATTCAAAAATTATTTTGGAAATTCCATCAGCATAAATTCAAATTTGGCATTGATACAACTAAAGATGTTGTTTCCTGCGAGTTTCTATATCTTGTTGTTTCAAACTTTAAAAAAATTTGCCCTTGAAATTAAAATATAAAAAAAATTGCATAAAAATAATTTTTTAAAATTCTGAAATTAATCATGAGCATTTTTGATTTTTAAATAGAAATTATTAATTAAAGAGCAACTCAAATTTAATAATGTTTTTCATCAAAACTGCATACATCTTTCATCAGTTATCCTAAAGTAATTTTAAGTATCCTTTGTAATACTAAACTAATTATATGGCAAATTAATATTTTACAATAGCATATTTAATAAAGGCCGAAGAATTATAAAAGATTTTTATACTGAAACGCAAATTGAAGCGAACTTTTCTCCAAAGACAATGACTTTTTTTAAAAACTCCCACGCATTTATAATCTTTCATTTAAATTTGAATTTCATATGGAAATGACATTCTAAAGAATATTCAAATAAAAACTGAAAAATAAACCTACACGATAGTTTATCAGCATTGCTTTAGTACTATTTTTTCTTATTCATCAAATTACAATTAATAAATTAATGAATGCTGTTTCTTTTGTATAACTCAAATAATTAACAAAGACTTTAAAGTCATCTTTCTGTAAATTTGCTCGAATTTTCATTCCTAAATAGCTCATTGTAATGAAAATTATTTTCATTAAAATAGAGTTTAATTAAAAACAATGATAATAGAATTTTTCATTGAATAGGAAAAAATGAATAATAAAAATACAATTGCATTTTATTTTCAAAAATCCAATTTGAATGAATTGCGTAAATGAATTGCTAAAAAAATTAATCGAAGAAGAGCTAAATAAGATGAATTGAGCCTTAAATAGCTAAAAGTGATTGTTAAAAAAATTAATGTGTTTTTATTGTTTAAAAATTCCGTCTCTATAACATAAAAAATTACACGCATTGAAATATGTCCATTATGGATTTAATACTGGCAATATTGATAATGTGTAATTACACATTAACACATTTTAGACTATTGCAGCGATAAAATTTTAAAACATCTAAAATACAATACGCCTTTTTTCCCTTTCAATTTGTTTTTGTTTCTTTGATTTATCCGATTCAACAAAATTTCCATCAATATTTTATATTCTAATTTCAGAACTATCAAAATAAAATAAGGAATAGAAAAAATACACCACTCTATTTAAAGATAAATGCCTTTTTAGAGATGGATTATGTTTATTTAATTTAAAAGTGGACTGCATCTTTTTATAAAGATTTCATAAATAAATTATAAAAATTTCATGTATTATTTTCACGATACTTCAGCTATTTTTAATGAACATTTATAAATCCCCCGTGCACTACAAAGTATCACATGGGCAACCTCAGTTATTGCTCTATATTTTCCCAGAAATAATTATGTTATAAACTTTTTCTGTAATTTATTGATCATTTTTTTCTTTTTCGAAAAATAAATTTCTGATACATAATGTGGCAGCATTAATAATTTTATGCAGTATAAATTGCTATTGCAATACTCTTTAGTACCGCATTCTAGGATACTTTTTAAACAGACTTGTTAATGATATACTGCGGAATTTTGGTTAAATTATTTGTTTTATAAGATATAATTATATAATTATTTGTTTTATATGAATCTACTTTCATTAAGATTTCGTAATCTATGTTACTATTAAGCGATATTATTTCATTTTATTTATAATTTTAGACAACGTTAATAAATTTAAAGTATTTTAAAACTTTAACAATTTTAATTTTTAAATAATTGGGCAACTTTAATAAATATGGAACTTAAATTACAATAAGCGTTCCTGAATTATCGCACACATACATTTCTTATTCTTAAAATTTTATCTCGGAAAACATCTATAATATAAACGTTCATCGTTGTCTATAACGCTTTAATAAATCCCCTCCCCTTTTTTTAAAAATTTTTTTCCGTGAGATTCACAGCTTTGATCACGATTTATAATTTTATACGGGGGATATAATATTTTTATTTAGTTATGCAAAACATTCTTATATATGTAGTGACGAACGCCTGATGACAAGCGCCATCTGCTGGCCAACAGGTGTTGAGGCTTGTTAGACGGAGTGCGGACGAGACGAGATGGGTCTGAACGAAAGTCAGGACGTGTGAGACGAGACGGGTCTCTGAACGAAAGACGCGACGTAACACGTGAATTAATCCTGCGACGTTTTCGACGAAATCTATTTAATGTTCATTTCTTTTGTTAATGTAATTGTTCGTCCTAAATGTAATTAAATGTGCGTGATTCTAAATAGTAGTGATTCCTGAGTCCTACATATATACTTTTGTCTTCTCATATACGAAGCATTCCAAAAGAAAGTATTGTAATCGTGAAAAACAATTCAGTCTCTAAATTTTGATAAATCTGCATAACGGTAGACCTTTCAGAATTTTTTCCCCTTCATTTCTAAAAACTGATATCTATCTATTTGTTTGTCCGTGTGTAAATAAAAACAATAACTTAAGAATGGAATGGGTCTGTTTATTGAAATCTAAACAAAAGACTACTGAAAAACCGTTGATTAGTATCGAATTTTGCCTCTAAAAATCAACGGAAAAAGTTTTGAAAATATGCATTCCGTTTTTTTCACTAATATAGAACTTTAAAAAAAGCTGTATTTTTAAATATTCTTGATGTTTTTTTATGGCACTTTGACATTTATTTACATATTCGAGAATTCAGACAGCAAAATGGGCTTTAAGGGGAGAGGAGGGGTCTCGAGATTAATTTTGCTTTATTTTCAGGGTAATTTAATTTCCTGCCTTCATAGGAATTTTTTCATAGAAATCCATGTTAAATAGGATAATGTGTTCCATTACGAAAAAAAAAATATTCAAATAAATTTATTGTAATGTAATTTATTTTTTATAATTCATACTTTTTTTACAATTTACCTTCAGAAGTTGGCAAAAAGGAGACACAGCATTATTGCTAAGTGCATAGTCACAGCTTTATAAGGTCTCTGCGTATGATGCAATAATTTCCCACTCTTTTTCAGCATATCACTTATTTCACAGGAGTTTCTTGTTCTGTTACGTCTATCATTTCTTCCTTTCCTGATAAAATCTCCGCCGTAGCTTTTTGCTGTGACACAAAATACAGCTCCATAAGCTCTTCAGTTGTCACGGCTATGTTCTTCCATCAGTTCATCGATGTCGTTGCTATTTACCTTTGATCCCATGTTCTAGGTTCGAGACAAAGTTTTGTTGATTAAGTTTCCACGCCAATTTATACAAACTTCTTGGAGTTGCGTTCGACAACGATATCCGGCCCAAACTTCTTCCATTTAGATATAAAGATTCTCGAACGCTCAACACAGATTGATACAAGCCAATCAAACATGTGACATCAGGGTCCCTCTTTGTGACTTCTTCTGAGAAGCATCACATGTTTAGCGAGTCTCTATTTTACATTTTGTTTAGCTCGTTATATAAATCATTTATAATGCTAGATGCTCGTTAAGCAAGGTTTGTCTGATTAATTTCACTAATTAGAGAAAAGCTAAATTAAGTGCAGATATAAGAACGTCTGGAATATTCGCATATTGAATTGTTTATATTTGACTGTTGTAATTTGACAATATGCAATAAGAACGATTTCTATATTACGTTTATGTAATGGTGTTTTATAAAATAGATATTTTCAGTGAGTGTATTGGAAGTCCTAACAGGAGAATAATGTTTATAATTTTACTTCCTTTTGGAATACTTTAGTATCACAATCGTCAAAAATTTCGAACTCCGTATTTTGACGAATCTTCGAATTTCAGTCAGAAAAGCACATTTTGGGAATTATATCTGTCAATGGATATGATAAGTCAAATATTTTTTGAGCTAGATTTATGGAATTTAGGATGTAGACTTAAGATCAAATTTACACATTTCTTGCAAATTTTGAAAAAAAATCCATTCACAGGTATAAACCGAATATATAAAGCACAAATCCGTATCATATTTTTACATTAACTCATCTAAAGGTTTACAGTTTGTCGGTCTATAAGCTGGTATGCATGTAAACATGATAATTCAGAAACGTAGAGATTTAGATAATTCTAATTTGGTATACGATATTGTAACTAATTTTTTTCATTATGCTACGAAGCACAAAACGCTTACCCGCGGGAATCAGAAAATAAAGTTTCAGCTCTTGTGACGCTTTGGTTTAACTAAAAGATGGACAATTTTATGCTGGGGGACGGGGGATAGAAAATTTGTAAGAGAGAATGCGAGAAGGTTTTGGGAAGACCACTGCTACTAGTTTTATAATGCATTAGTGCATTGTATTGCATGTGCGCTGTCACAACATCCAGTAAAAATATTTAAAATATTTATATTTTGGAGAGTTAATATCGGTTCCACCAATAAATTCTTTTAAAAAGTCTATAATTTAGAGAAAAATAACGTGGAAAACAAAATACAGTCATTGCAAGGAGTTTTTGAATTTTAATATGGTATAAGATTGCGTAATAATCTAATGTGGTATTAAATGCTTTAAATAATAGTGGAAAAACAACTATTAAAACACAAAATCAAAATAGCAGATATGAGGCGTCTGTTGTAGAAAGTTATCTTACTGGAAAGTTATTCTTAATGGATTTTTACAGATGCCATTTCGTGAACATTTGTTAATACGTATAACATATAAAAAAAAAAATTTCTGATCATAACGTTGACCTGGATGATTATGAAAGGTGCCTAAACTTTGGTATATATAGTGATAAAAATCAGAATTTTTTATCCCTTTTTGAATTTGTTATTAAAATTAAAAGCAATTCTCTAATTAAAAAAAAATTAAATTCTGTATATGAAAAGAAATATGATTTTTTTTCGGTGCCACATTTCCACAGAATTATATACTTAAATTTTTATTACTCTGTCATTCACATGTGTTTCAGGTAGTATTTGCATGGAACTATTTATAAAGAATCGGACAGCAGGGCAATACATTTCCCTCTTAAAAACAATTTGAACGATTTATTACAAATCCACAATCCGTCCATTATTTTAAAATTTTGAATTATTTATGAATAAGTTCTGCCATGACACAAAAATCTTAAAAACTTTTATAATTTCAAATTGTGAAAAATTTTATAACGTATACACTTTTTAAAAATAATATTTATTATTATTTTTATTTTAAATTTATTTTTTTAAAATAAAATTGGGAAACCGATGGCTCTCGTTTAGCAAGAGCAGATTGCGAACATTAAATGTAAGGACATCACTCTCAAGTATAAACATAAAATATTTGAATATTTATAGAATATTAGAAAGAATATTTGAATATTTATTGAATATTTATAGAATGTTAGAAAGAATGAATATTTATAGGATATTAGAAAAAAATATTTCAAGCACATCAAGAATATTTGTACACATTTTGATT
>JAPMOR010062892.1:53962-64976 GCA_026543865.1 Argiope aurantia | reverse complement strand
ATCTGTTCATGTTGAATGCAATTTAAATATTTTTTCTAGTAATGCTCGCAATTTTTTCAAGATTTACAAGAATCTTAAAAACCATGTAAATGCGAATAAGTGCAAAAGTTTTTCTTTCTGTTAGAATGTGATGAAAATTTTTTCGATTTATTTTTAAATGTGTAGAAGCTTTACAATTACTCTCATGTGTGATATCTCAAATCAGTTTCTCAAGACAAACATAGTTTTATAACTTTTAAAAATTCATTTTCATTTACTCCGGTCAAATTAGTCATTAGTAACTGCTTAGGACGACCATCAATGTTTTAACTACTTTTAACTATGATTATAGTCATTTTTTAACTACTTTCTGAACTTGACTTTATTCTGGACTTTCACTATTGACACCCACGGTCACAAGCATATGACCAAAACAATGAAATGATAATTGTTGAAAGCGAAATATGTTATGGAGAAAGGATCATGGCATCGTATCAGCCATCATTAAACCACACTCTAGAATATCTCGCCAAATGGCGCACTTGTTACTATACGTTAATAAAGGTATATTGGAAAATCGAGGAGATTTCGACTTTTCAATAAAATGATTTTCCTTTGAATTGATTTTACATTTGAACATATTTATAACTCAAAATCATAATTTTTCATTTTAGGAATAAATATTTTACAGAATTTTGATATCAGCCTAATTCACTCTTATGAAAAAAGTTTTCTCAAACTTTTATTGAACAAATGAAATAAAATTTGAGACTGAATAAGAAAATAACGTGCGACGGACTCTTGTTACTTTCTTAAAGAAATGATGCTTCACGACAAAGTGATCTGATGAAAACTGCAACAAAAGCTAATAAATAATCAAAATTTGTTTTATTTTATTTCCACCTACGAAAATAATTCTATTATATTTCGATATAGAAAGCATTTCACATGAATTATTTTATATTGGAAAAGACTCAAATGATAACTGTATTATTTTTTATTGAATGATTGTTTTTTTTCCAATAATAGTTTTAAAGCAAACGTTTTCCAATAAAAGTTATAACTAAATCGAAATGCATAGATTTAAATTACGTTATTAAATAGAAAACAATCTGAAGGAATTTTATTAAACGAAATGGTATTAAAAATGTCTTTTTTTTATCTGCTTTTATTTTATATCAACACGTGTATTGAAAACCTGGAGTAAACAATTCTTCAAAACATTCAAGCTGAAATGGATTAAAAATTTGAATCTTTATGCAAAAAAAAAAAAAAAAAAAAATGAGCATAAAGATTCTATTTTAGAGTACTTCATAAGAGTCCAAAAGGCTGAAATGTCAGTCCAATCCGATACACAAACATAAATCGATTGAATTTTTAACTATAATTCAATCGAGTCAATAAGTGATATTATTGACTCGATTCAATAAGTGATATTATTGACTCGATTCAATAAGTGATATTATTGACTCGATTCAATAAGTGATATTATTGACTCGATTCAATAAGTGATATTAAAGATATGAAATTTTCAATTCATTTATTATATAAAATTTTATAGGTGCAAGACATTGTAAAATCTTCTGGGCAGTTTCTAAATGGTATCTATAGTCTTTTGTTCATAAACATTGGTTAACATTAGTTTTTGTTTTCTGATATCTTTAAATCTTGGGAACTATTGTAAATACCGTGACTTCTTGGAGATCATTTAAATTATGTTGCTTATCTCAGTTAATGACTAATCAGAATTACTAATTATCTTCTTTTATTTTGTATTCTTTTGATTAAAATAATATGTTATATATTTTGCCTATTCTCAGATATATAAACCCACTACTATTTTGCGCATGAACCTGGTAGCGTTTATTTCACTAGAAAATAGGGATCAGATGAAAGAAAAGGCCTTCTAATTGGACAGAAGTCAAATTGAAGGATAATGAATATTTCCGGAAATGCGCACATTTTACTGCGTATCATTCTGTTATCTGCCCAACCTTTTACATCGCTTGATAAAAGTCATACATAGAGAGTGGGAGAAAATTCTTTTCTCTGATTTCTCAGGAAGCCTCACAATGCTCTTAGTTAACATCTTTAACATAATCGTCCAAGACCACCTGTAACCTGGACAGAAGAAATATACATCTGCTCATTTGGTATATTAATTATTAAACTATTGGTATTTCAATCATAGAGCCTCACCAGTGTAACAGTCACTAATTGTTAATATTGGAATTGATTAAAATTCAATCATTCAAGCAGTCAAAACGAAATTTTACATTCTAAGCGGCATTCACTGAATTCCGCGAAGCTTATATAATCCTATTTTTGGATTTAATATCAAGATAACATTTTATTGTGTGACGAGAAATCTGATGGATTTTCCAATGATGTATAGGCTGTACTAGATATCACAGTTTCGAATAACATCTGGTTTTGCCTTTTTTAGGAATTAGTGTAATTTTTTTTTCAAGATACGTATATATATTTATATTTATCCTTGCAAGATGGATATTTTTCTCCTTTGGAGTCAATACTCCAAATAAGCAGGAGCTTATAATAATAATAAAAAAAAAACCCCAGTTTGTTTCCCAGAGGACTTTTTCCCCGTCCGTGCTTTAATATGTGAGTTTAAAAGTGAAATAATTAAAATAAAAAAAAAACTTTTTAAGAACAAGATTTTATTAATGAGTTAAAAGGAAAAAAACTTTTTACATCCAAGATTTGGAGGCTAAAAGTAAAATTGTAAAAGTGTGGATATTGATATAAACATTATAAGCAAACTGGAATTTTAATCATATTCTACATATATTTTAATTTTTAATGAGTATTTATTATCTTTCTTTCTTGTTATAGTTATGTAGGTTGTTTGTGGGCGTTTTAACACATAAAGGATGAGACGGCCAACTGATGATAAAATGACTATATTCTGAATTTAGTTACAAGATTAATGGATGATGGACGGAACAGGAACAATACAAATACTGAAATAAACCAAGTTAATTAAGACACCTCGTCTTCTTTCAAGTTATAGAACGTTACGGCTATCGTCTACAGTGGTATCGTCAAAACACGTCTTCTTTCTAGTTATGCAACGAACGTCTTCCGTTGCCAACGTCTTTCACCGCGGCCTACTCTGAACTGGCAGCTACAGTACTTTTGCCGCTAGAAGCGCTGGTTTTGGCGCGCTGTCATGACGGCACCACAGTTATTAAGGCTAAATTTCGTAATTCTATTGTTTTTAACCTCTCATATTTACTTTCGTGTCTTGATGTTTCTCAAAAATTTTTATTTTTCATCTTTTAGAATATTAATAAAAGCAAGCTTTTATTATTATTTTTCATTTTAGTTATTTTTTGCTTTTTCGTTTTATTACATTATTCAATTTGTTAATTCTTGGATTCGATTTTTCTCTTATTTACTACAAGGTGGCGAATTTCAAATAGAATGAGCATTAAAGTAAATTTACGTAATTAGCTAATAATTATGTTTCAAAAATTTTAAAATATTGAATTTCTTGGGAAACTTATAACTGTACAAAATTTCGAAATTTTAGAAAATCTAGGAAGTGAAATATATCATCATAGCAAAAATAAGAAGCCAAGTTAATGAAGTATCCAATTCAAAAATATTTCTCAAAATAAAAAAATAAAAAATTGCATGAATTGTCACAAGAATATAAAATAAACTAATAATCAATTGAGAAGTCCAATATTCAAGACATGCTATTATAATATGCATATGAATGATTTAATTTCATTTTCTGTTATTGCTTACGTTGTTTCCATGAATATAAAAGTAAAATATTTAAATAATGTCATATTCTAAGGAAATATTTTAGAGTTTCGTTCTTCAATGAGTATATTTATTCCTAGCAAAAAATGGCGTATACACTTCAAAAGTTTTGGTAAGAATTTGGCAGCTGAAAATATGAAATATTCACAATTTACAAAGCATAAACATATTTTTGGCTGTAACGCTTTACCTTTAAAAGCGTTCGTATTCCCAAAGCCAGGTATGAAGTCTTCACATCTCCAAAGCTCATGTTTCTTAAACATTTTTGGGAAACAAACCACAAAAATAGAAAAATAAAATCTTCTAAGGTTTCTGTTCCTCAACAATTCAATTTTTTGAATTCCGTTTTGTGCTTATCAAAGAATATTGTAGAAGATTGTGGGTGGCAACCATACATCCAATCGGGAGGCTCGTTTGTTGTAAGAGCAGGAAAAGATTCAGATGATTTTTTTTCTTCAGGTGAATAGATTCTTTTGAAGCTTTTTCTTATTTTTTTAAATATATATATATATTTGGAGAATTGATCATTTCTCTTTGATCATTTTCGTAAGCATTTAGAAAAAAAATATCGTGGTTGTTAGTGGTAGATATGTCGGTGTTGCATTGTCTGAAATTTGATGCCATTTTATTTCGTTTCATTCAAATAGAATTCCCGAAAACGATTAATAGAAATTTGAAAATATAAGTATCACCAATTTACGTTTGCAGTCGATAATTAATTACATATGGTTACTTGAGAATAGATTTTTAACGATAGCAATTTTTGAAAACGCAGTATTTGTTGCTGTTTTGTGACTTATGGCACTTTACAAGCCCACTGACAGTTATCTGTCAGCGATTTAAGCCCGAGTGAGTGTCGCTTCTTTTTACAGTAGCGCCAACTAGAGCCAAGAGTACGACTTAGCTACTTCATGCGTCACATTCGCTAGTACAACCTCTTTTTACAGGGAGGCACATTCATACACCACACAGACAGAACACAGAAGAAGAACAACCATGGCCTAACTGGGACTCGAACCCGGGACGCGCAATATTTGTTCATAAAATTAATATATTGGTATCAAATTTTAAACCAAAATATTGTTTTTCTGGTGCATTCTTTTCTGGACCTATGAAGAAATGTGGCATCATTGGAATAATCCGATTTTTTTATGCATTTCTGATTTTTATTTTGACTGTTTTGATGGCAACATGATCTAGATACAAATAAATAATGAATGAAAGATGTTCAGCAACTGTTGGTATTTCTTTTTATCAGAAATTTATTTATCGCATCCATGTAATAAACTCCATTTTTACAGCTGAAGTTTTAGCGATCTGCCAAGCTCTGGATGAACTTAGAGTCCCAAATAAAGATATCCTGATTCTTTCGGATAATTATTCTGCTTTGATTGCATTTTAAAACTTCAATTTCCATTAGCCTAAAATTATTCAACGTCTAGCCTCAAAAATTTACACAAGGAAAAAAACTGAACCAAAAAATATCTCTTTTTGCGTACCTGGCCACTTTGGTATCTTATAAAAAGAAAAAGTAGACGCTCTTAGAAAAGCAGTCATGGAATCTACGCTATTCATAGAGTGGATCTCTCTGGAGGATATGATCTCCAATTTGAGAATATTGAAATTACCTCAAATAATTATCACGGGAGTAAATATCTAGCTTTGGTCGGGGATTTTCCAGACATCAGCACAATCACTAATTGGACTAGAAGTAGGATTTAAGTTAAACTTATTGCACGGATGATTTGTAAAATGATCATTACTCGAAATCTTCTTCACAGGTTCAATCTTTCAGACAACCCCTTGTGCATCAAATGTAATGAAAACAACGATAAAAATGTTCGTTAAAATGTTTAATGTTTGTTAAAATGTTCAAAATATACCGTCTACAGAGATGCGCTCTGGAAAAAAACTCAACATCGAACAGCCGAACATTTCTTTACCTTCCTTTCGTCTCAAGATCTCTCAAGCAAGCATCAGCTAAGCATCTTTATTAGAGCTTTTAAGTATTTTGATATCCATTAATTGTAACTTTTTGGCCCCAATGGGATAACAGCCTTTGTCTCTGTATCCCTCACTGTTTATATTTAAGTTTCATGTTAACTAACATAGATACAATTATTTATCTTGAATGAGCTAATAATTTTAAATGTGAAGTATTTCTAAACCATGTTTTTCTCCCTATATTTATTTTTATCATGTGAGATAAAATTTCAATGTTTACTTGGGTATGGAGTTTTCAATTTCGAAAGAATTGGGCAGTGATCGAGCAAGCATTATTGCTATGAGAATTGGTTTTAAATCTGGACCCTAGAAAACATATATTAGAAAACGTTCAGATTTCAAAAATTCTGATTTTAAATTTTGAATTACCGCCATACACTTTTATCCTTCATCATATTATTGAAAAGACTTCTGCAGGAAAATTGTAGTAAAAAGCTCAATCTACTTATACTAAAATATTTCGATTAGTTCAATTTATCATTGCATTTCGCGTGACCGATTTTGGTTGAAAAATTCAACTATCAACAATTAAGATTTATATTGTAAAATTTAAAAAATTCTCAAATGATAACCTAAAATTTCAATTTATTCATTTTATTAACAAAGCTGACTGTCTTTTATTGCACTAGGACTAATACGGGCCAAACTGCACCAAACGCACGTTAATTTAAAATGTAAATCTTAAAAAATCCTTTAAAAATATTGATATAAAAGAACAATATATTAGAATCAAAAATAATAAAACAGGTTGAATGTAATGCTAAATTATTTTGAGCGAAACAGAGTTAAAACTCTATGTAAATTTTGAAAGGAAATTTAAAAATTCTGAGTATAATAATGAAGTATAAATAATGATATGACAGGTCATGAAGAAAGGGAATTGCGATTTTCAGTTAGAATTGGAAAGGTATGTCTATGGGGACTGTCTATGAATATATGCTGATATTTTAGAATATCAAAACACATTTCATGAAAACAATGTGTATGAAATATGCGGATGTTTTAAAATTATGTATTACGTACGATTTTAGGTACATGAGTGGATGAGTTTAGAGAGATAGCGCAACATAAAACTTGCCATTATAATTAAAAATAATGTCGAGTTCAGTTTGGTTACACTTTCGTTTCATTTTTAAAGAAAACGGTAGTTATTTTGAGACACACCTCGTTATTTGGAAACTTTCTCAGATGACGGAGGATGACACCTGAGCCAGCACACTAACTTTTCAACCTTCTGAGCTACACTAATGGGAGAGCATTTGAATTTGATGAATTTAGGGTATACCTTGTATACGATAGGTATACTAGGGTATACGATTCTTCGGCGAAAAAATAATACCAAATAACATTTATTGAAATTAAATAATTGCTAAAAAAACTACGATATTTGAAAATCGTTTAATCTTCCTGAGGTACCTAATAAAAGGGATTTCTGTAACTAAATTATTATCGTTACATGATTATCGTAAATCATGATTTTTATTTGAATAATAATCCTAGAAATAAGCTGGAAACAAATACAAAAGCATATTAACGATATACCTATGACTTGAATATATTTCACACGCTAGATGTCATATTTTCTTTAAACAGCCGACATATCACTTTTCATATTGCTATTTTACGTCTGATTCCTAAAAGTGTTTCCTCAATTGTTTCTCGGAACACGCCCTCAATAAAAGATTCAAAGACAAAATGAAGAGAATACTTAAGGCTTAATTGATTGACACTCAAGACTGATTAAGTAGCCGGGACTTGTGTGCTTTCGAATTGTATTTAGAAACATTGTAAGTTAGGGTTGGATACTTACCCTCGATCACTTTAGAAGGAGCCAGTCACTCGAGATCTAAGGACAACTTGGCACCTTCTCTAGTTGGCGCCAAAAGCAAGAGTCGAATTATTTTTATTTCATCCAGTTGCTTCGACTATTGTTATATTATTCATTTTGAGACATTAGAACTTTTAAAAATAAATCAAATTAATAGGACGATTAATGTCAAGGTTTTTTTTTTTGTTCGACGTTCATTCTTAGTTTTGATAGCAATGGCGCCAAAAAGAACTTGTGCCACATGACTGAATCAATGCTTAATAGAACTCTGCATATGCTCATTTTCTGAATAGCTTCTATTTTTTTTATTTTATCTTTAATAATGTTTTAATTCTTAAAAACAGGTTTTTTTTTATTGTTGAAGAATAAAATCGACTTCACATATTTATATAATAACTTTTATTGTAGTTCTTGAGAATTCATTTCGTTCGCAATAAAAACTGAAAAAAATCGTCTTGCAAAAGAATTGGTTTCAAATATTTGAATGGATTATTTGTAATTTGTTTCTTATCTTTTTTTGGTATTATTTTCTAATTTATTTGATGCTTTAATGGAAATATAAATGGAAAAAAATTGAATGCAAATTAATGTTATTTAAAAATCACACATACACATATATATAGTATCTAAGAATTAAATAAAATCTTTTCAGAAAATTTGCATTTCTTTTACTGCCAACCAATTTTTGAGATCTGGGATCTTACTGTTGTCGCAAATTAAAAAAGATTTTATACCATAAGCTTTTCAGGACTCAAAAAGATTATAAATAGATGCCATTTGAATTATTTATTTAAGCAGACATTTTCTATAATTAATCTATTCACTTACAGTTTTCCTTTTCATATTTCGATTTCATATAAATTACCTTTCGTAAAAGTAAATATTAAATAGAATTAATTATATGTTCTGAATCTCAAATAGAATTATTTGCTAAATTTTTTATTTGACCGGGAATTATTTTAATTTGATACAAAATTACTAATTTTACTAATCTCCAAATCTGTTTTCAAACTTATAGCTATAACATGTTTTCAACATGTGCTATAGAAGTTAAATATTTTAATATGAATGAATTAAGAGACAGTTGTTTATACAACTAAAATATTTCCCAGTTACACATTATTTGTTTCTTAAAAATTGGTATAAACATAAGTATTTCTGTTCTGCATAGTATTTTAAATTCCCGCATACATAAATTGTACGACTTAATTGCATCGTTAGAATTTTCTACATATTCTAGTTACAATAAAATGGGAACTATTTGACCTATATGGATTCAGAGTTCTCCATATGCAAGAAACTTGAATTATAATATATGTTAAAACAATTTTTCTGAATACGTTTTTACTTTTCAATAAAAATTAAAATAATCATGTTGTAAAATATAATATTGTCATTTCATCATTGGATTCAAAAGAATTTATTTCATTCATCATGAGCTAAAAATAATCGTTTGCTAGAAATAAAAAATAGCAAACGACTAAAAAAATTGTAAAATTCCATAAAAATTTTTTGATTTTAGCATCGAGTAAGCATTAACTTAAATGATTTGATTTAAAATTTTAAGTTCCCATATTGGCAACATATGCTTTGATATTCTAAAATTTTATTTATTTTTTATTCGATTTATCATCAATATCAAGAAAATCTATGCCAGGAATAAAAGTTACGTATATGAATATATCACTTATAGCTTGATTTTCAGATATGTATTATTTATATTTCGACTCTTACTATTCTTCTTTTATTCTTTTTTTTCTATATGACTTATTTCAGGATGAATAGAAAAGAATTAATAAAGAATTATTTTCCAAGATTATTTTATTTTTATTTAGTTATTAATTTATAAATTATATGCAAAACTGCTTTTTAGAAATGTAGTCCATCTTAAAGAAATATGCAAATTTAATTGTTGAATATTAATTTCAATTAATTGTTTATAATAAAATGTATATTAAATAATTCATATTCGTTTTTAATTCAAAAAACAATGCTATCCTTCTTTTAGATTTTTCAAAGAACCAGAGGAATAATGTGGTGTAAATCAAGGAACATCGTTTACATAATAGAGCAAAGTATTCAGGAAAAAATAATGTAAGCGTTTCAGGAATGCACAATATTAATATTATCGAGTATTTCTTTCTTATTCTTAACTACTTACATCAAGTAAATATACAATGTAAAAAAATTATGGGCGTTATTATTGGCATTATTGGCCATTATTGGCATTATTGGCATTCATCAATTAGAAGGGCAGTTAAAAAAATATATAATATATTATTTCAGTTTGTTTATTATTTATAATACGGGTAAGAAATTATTAAAATGAATATGTGTTCTTTTTGTAAGTATGAAGCATTTAAAATTTAATAAATACTAGTGTATTTATGATAAGGGCAAATATTTATATGAGGTGAGGAACACAATTATTTCTTTCTACATGTGATCGAAAATATATGATCCGAATACGCGATCGAAAAAAGATTTTTATTAGTATCTCTTGTTTCTTCTAACCTCCAGATTATTTTTGAATCATTTTTGTTTTCTCATATACGAATTTTTTAAAGAAAAAGTACTGTAACAGTGAAAAAGATTCGAATTCGAGGCCTTAGGCACTCACTAAAGCATGTCAAAACAAAACTTGGATCCATTATAAAAAAATAGTATAGTTTTATTATGATATAAATATTAGTAAATAATGGTTAACCAATTTTTAAAAACTCTCGATGTCTGTTAAATGTAGTGTACTTTAGAATACATAAAATGCAATGTACTTTAGAATGCAGAAAATGTAGTGTACTTTAGAATACAGAATTTTTTTATGTATACCAAAACCTTTTGTTCATTGTCAAACGAAATATTAATTCATTTCATTACAAAACAAGAGGTGGTCTCCCTTCAACTTTCTCGCATATGCTCCAATAAAGGAGTTATCCCTGCATAAAATTGTGGACTTTGATTAAAGCCGCGAATGCCTTGTATGGTGTTGGCGAACAATAGTTACAAAATGTTGGTCTTGGCGTGTATCTAACATTTTTATTGAATTTAAAGTGTATTTTGTATTTAATATGTATGTTGGATGCCCTTTTCACAGATTGGAGTCAAAATCTGACACAGTTAGAATTGCAGTTACAAGATGACGTACCGAATTTCATTGTGTTTATGAGAAAGGTTTACAAGCATAAGGAAATGCAGACCGACAGACAGTCAACTCTTTGATAGATTTAAACTTTTGACTTTGAGTTAAACTTTTTGTAAACTCAAATCTTTATACATCCATTGGCCCATTAAAAATTAAGAATTCTCTAATAATTCTAAATTCATTTTCTAATAATTATTTTTGAAACTAGCATATTTGTATTTAGCAATCTAATAGTTTTTTGGCGGTAAAAATAGCAATCGAATAAAATT
>JAPMOR010062892.1:24587-53862 GCA_026543865.1 Argiope aurantia | reverse complement strand
AAATAGGGAAAAAAACAATTTTAAAAATCAAATATCTAAAGATCGAAGCAAGAATTGTAAAAATGTGAGACACATATAGAAGAGCTTTAATAAACTGAAATCATAATTGCATTTATATTGTATTCTATTTTCAACATAGTGAATGTTTTTTGGTTCTTAAAATATTCCTCGTGGTTTTATAGACTGCTTGATCTCTTTTCTGTTCTACATGCTCGCATAATTTGCATCTTCAGTCCAGATTTTGATAATTTTTTTCTTTTTTTAATGCATTGATAAAAGTGTTCTTTTTTATGCTAAAAATGTACAATGATTATTTTTTTAGTTTTTAGCTTACATGTTATTATTTATATTATGACCACACTAGTAATACAATGTTCGGTTTCTAACTACGGGCTCATTGGTCGGATTTTTCCAGGTTTATAATTAAATCATATAAAATTTCATCGTGAGAAAAATCTTCTATTAATATTTTAGATTTCTGAGAATAATTACTCTATTTTGTAGATAATCAATATATTTAATACTCTTTAAGAATAATAAATATTCTGATTCATTAATGTATTAATTCAAGAATGTATTTTCAGTTCTTATCTTTTTGTAATATTTTTAATTTTTCATTTTAACTAATTTTTATCAAAAGTACAGATGTCAAAATCCTGAAGTTCCGACCGAAAAGTGAATTATTAAAGAAGTGTAAATTTTAATCACATTTATAATATATTTAAACCTTCAATGAAAATTAAAAAATTTCTTGCTTATTACATTATGGCTATAATATTGCTTGATTTACAATTGGAAAAATATTATTTTCTACTTTTTATTACACCTGTAAAATTATTTTTGAAACTTTTTTATTCTCTTATTTCTCTGTTTATGTGTATTATTTTATAACCCATGTTGCAAATACTAATGTTTCGAAATCCAAATCCCCTCAGGGGCTCACCTACTATAGGTGAGTACGGGTGTCCCAATCCCGAGGTACCCAGGGATCTTTACTCCCTTTAATTTTACTCTCCTCTGTGCCTTCTGCTGTCACCTTTTTTTCTTTCCCTCGAGGGTAGGCGAGGGAGCTCACCATGAGAAGCTGTCGCCGCTCTGTTTGCTTCCTGCTTCTCATGGACAGCAAATACCCCCACGTGTTTGCCGTGCGTGGCGACCCATTAGACGGGCGGTGCACTGTGGTCCCCGGTGTATCAATCGGCCGGTAGCTAGCAACCTGAGTTACTAGTCTGCTAGGGATCAAGCGAAGGGGTCACTCCTTGGGCTTGGCGTTAAGGGTGGTCACTGTCCCCGGGGGTGACTCCGAGCGTATAGGTTCCGGCCAGCACTAAGGTAAGTGCCGAGGCTGGGAATGGCCAGAGCCGGTGGCTGCCTTCCCTTGTTGGGCTCCGTGGTGGGCGGTGCCGTCGGACCTGAATTTTTTTCAATATCGCATGGGCTCCTCCCGAAAATCTCCCTTCAGTGGGCATCACAAAGAACTCAATCTCAAAAGTAATATTACACATTTTGACCGTTACTTTGTTATAAAACGTGTTTCTGAAAAGAATGATTCCTTTTATTCTATTTCACCATTCCTCGTACAGAAAGCCATTACAGCAACCATTGGTGAGGTATCTTCTATCCGGAAGATGCGTTCTGGTGACTTGCTGGTAGAAGTAACTTCCAAAAAGCAAGCGCAGCAAGTTATGAAACTTAAAGCCATAGCCAACTTTCCCGTTACTGTCAGCTCTCACGCATCCCTAAATTTCTCCAAAGGAGTAATAACGTGTGGGGAATTATTTAACGTTCCTCTAGAAGAGATCTCCGAGGAACTGAAACCTCAAGGAGTAACTCATGTACGCCAGATCACCATTCGGCGGGATGGACAACTCTTACCCACCAAACATTACGTAATTACCTTCCATAGACCAAAAATACCTGAATACCTTTATGCAGGATATATAAAATTGCCTGTACGCCAGTACATCCCCAATCCTTTAAGATGTTTTCAATGCCAACGTTTTGGCCACTCCAGGGCTAACTGCCGCGGGACATTAACATGCGCCCGCTGTGCTGCAAAAGGCCACGACAGCCAGCAATGTAACGCTGAAGAAAAATGTGTGAACTGCGGTGAGAATCATGCATCTTTCTCTCGGTCCTGTGAACGATGGAAAGTTGAGAAACAAATTACCTCTATTAAATTTAAAGAGGACATTAGCTACCTTGAGGCTCGGAAAAAAGTTCTAAATTTGACACCAAAACCTGGATTGAGCTATGCTTCTGTAGTTAAAACAACCTTCTGTGTAAATTGTTCCTGCGCAAATTGTGCAAAATATGCTCCCTAACCAAAAAATTCTGAGAAGTCATCCGATTCTGAAATTGAAAATGAGACAAACACGACTCCTGTAACTAGCAAACCGGCCAAACCTAAAATGAATTCAAACTCTCAGAAATCACTAAAACTTAGGCTTTCGAAACGAGGAAACTCAGCAAAAGATATCAGATCAAAGTTGAAAAAATCGACTACACAAAATTCTGTCGCTTTGGGACTTGCGACACAGGGTAATGTTCATAAGGACTTAACGTCCATTTTTGGCAAACCTAAAAGCCCCGATTCCATTTCCCTCCATCCGTCTGACGAGGAGGATGAATTACAAATGAGTTGCGATGTTTGCCGACTCTTCATAACAGTAGCTCTAATAAACTGAATTCTTCCGTTACTTAATGGGCACTTTCATTTCTTGGAACTGTCGTGGTCTTCGGTCCAAAGTTGTTGGCATAAAGCATATAATTAATCAGCTCCATCCTGCTTGTTTTGCTTTTCAGGAAACATTCCTGAAACATGACATCGCTGTGAAAATCCGTGGCTATAACTGTGCTCGGAAAGATGCTAACACTGGAAATAATCCTTCTGGTGGTGTTTGCATCTTAACTTCTAACCTCTACCCGAGTTCTCATTTAAATTTACAAACTCCCTTACAAGCTGTGGCAATTCAAGTCCATATACGGACCCTTGTCACAGTTTGTAGTATATATTTGCCACCACATGCTGTCATAAACCAACAGGAACTCAATAGTTTAGTGGACCAATTACCCAAACCTTTCTTGCTTCTTGGCGATTTTAATGCTCATAGTACATTGTGGGGTTCGGAAAGCACAAATTCTCGTGGGCGACAGATTGAACAGTTTATCTCTGGTAACTCTCTCTGTCTGCTCAATAATGACGAGAAAACCTATTTCCATGAACCCACACGTACATTTCACAGTCTGGATCTGGCTATTTGCTCTCCCGATATCTTTCCGTCGCTCAGTTTTGCAGTTGGGACTGATCTCTATGATAGTGATCACTTTCCCTTAATGGTTTCCTATGCTGATAGAGGCGGCGTGACTTCTTGTCCCCCGCGTTTCCTATTTCAGCGGGCTGATTGGACTGCTTTCATGCAACAGGCAGTGATTTCAGAAAATATGGTCAGAACAATTGATATTACAGAGGCAGTACAAAATGTAGTTGACTGTTTAATTGACGCTGCGAACAATACCATCCTCAAAAGCTCCCCACGTGTGAGGAAATTCCCGAGACCGTGGTGGAATGAGGCTTGCCGCGACAGTCATCGAGAGCAAAAAAAGCGGTGGAATATTTTCCGCAGATATCCCACAACAGAGAATTTACTTGCTTTCAAACGTGCCAGAGCCAACGCTCGTCGTGTCCGTAGGCAAAATCAGAAAGAGTCCTGGATTAGGTTCATCTCTTCTATCACAGCCTTTACTTCTCCGAAACTACTCTGGAGGAAGGTCAAGGCAGCGAACGGAATTTACCAAGAATTTTCCATTCCTGTTTTGAAGACTGAAAGCGGATTGGTATCTTCTCCTTTAGATATCGCGAATACTCTTGGACATTCATTTGCACAAGTTTCAGCGACTAATTCCTATAAGCCTTCATTTATAGCGATTAAGAAACGTGCAGAACGCAAGTCTTTGTGTTTCTTCACTCGAAAATCGCTTCCTTACAATACAGAATTTAGGTTGCACGAACTACTGACAGCTTTAACGAAGGCTCATGATACCAGTCCTGGTCCTGATGGAATCACTTATAGCATGCTTCGCCATTTGTGTACCACTTCTCTTTCCAATCCGTTGTTTCTATTTAATCGCATTTGGATTGAACAGAAGTTCCCACCACAATGGCATGAAGCTGTTGTGATTCCAATCCTGAAACCCGGCAAGGACTCCTCTAACGCTCTGCACTGTAGGCCTATTGCGCTCACAAGTTGTCTATGTAAGACGCTTGAACGCATGGTTAATGCCCGTCTGATATACGAATTAGAGAAAAAAGCATCCATACCACTGCTGCAGAGTGGTTTTCGCAGAGGACGAGCGACTTTTGATAATATTGTCCTACTCGAAACTGAAATTCGCAATGCATTTGTTTGCCGAAATCATCTGGTCTCTGTCTTCTTCGATTTAGAAAAGGCGTATGATCGTGCCTGGAGGTTTGGAATTCTCTCTACACTTGCAAATTTTGGCTTTAAAGAAACTTGCCCATGTTTTTAAAGCACTTTTTATCATTGCGCACATTTCGTGTCCGGGTTGGTAATTTATATTCTAATCCTTTTATTCAAGCTGAGGGTGTTCCACAGGGAAGCATCCTCAGTGTTACACTTTTTATTGTTCATTTTAGTCAGATTCTTAACGTTTTACCACCATCTATCCAAGGTACGTTATATGTGGATGACCTTCAGATATCTTGCCAGGGGAGCAATATGAGCTTAATAGAGCGCCAACTGCAAGTTGCAGTTAACAAACTGGTAGATTGGTGCGAGGAAAACGGGCATGTGATTTCACCGGAGAAAAGTCGATGTGTGCATTTTTGCAGGAAGCGTGGAATCCATTTGGATCCTATAATCCATATCCAAAATACTTTAATACCTATGGTTAATGAAATAAAATATTTGGGAGTAATATTTGATCGCAAGCTCACTTTCCTTCCGCATGTCTTACATCTGCGGAAGAAGTGTGACAGATCATTGAACCTTCTCAAAGTACTTTCAAGAACCTCTTGGGGAGCAGACAGAACATCTTTGCTTCGAATCTATGAATCGGTTATTCTTGCACGCATGGATTATGGTTGTATGGTATATGGTTCTGCAAGGTCTTCTGTTTTACGTAGACTGGATACCATACACCATTCTGCTTTAAGAATTTGTTCAGGTGCATTTCGGACCTCACCAGTGGAAAGTCTTTACGTTGTCTCTCACCAATTACCATTAAATTTACGACGCCAAAAAATATCTGTACACTATTACCTCCGAGCTATTTCTGTCCCGAAACACCCTATGCACTCCTTGATACTTCCTAGTCGCCTTCGCAGATTATACACGGCTCGACGTTCTAACATTCCTCCATTTTGTGAAAGAGTTAAATTAATCTTGAATGATTCGGAACTCCGTGATATGAATATTCAGACACTTGATTTATTTGCATTTCCTCCTTGGGATATTCCTCAGTTTTCCTTTATAAACCCTTTTCATGGTTTTGAAAAGTCAACAACGGCCCCTGTTATTTTCCAAAAACTTTTTAGTTCTCATCGCTGTCAGTATTCAACGTATTTGCCTATTTTTACGGATGGTTCCAAGACGGACGACCATGTTGGTTGTGGTATTGTTTTCCACACGGAAACACTGGGTTACACTCTGTATGCATCCTTTTCTGTTTTATCTGCTGAGTTGATGGCAATTTTTTATGCTTTACAGAAAGTTTCTCTCTTAGCCGAACGTAATTTTTGTATTTATACCGACAGCATGAGTTCCTTAGAAACACTTTCTCATTTTCGCATTCGAATTCATCCCATTGCCTTGGAAATCTTATGCCTTTTAAAAACACTTCAAAATAGAGGTTATGAAATTTTATTCTGCTGGATTCCAGGTCATGTTGGTATAACGGGAAATGAACTGGCGGACAATGCTGCAAAAACAGCCACCTTCATTCAACGTGAAATACCTTTCTCCGATGCGAAGAATGTTTTCACAAAACATGTTTATTCACTATGGGAAAAATCGTGGAGCCAACAGAAAAATAATAAATTGTACTGTATAAAACCCTCTCTTAAATCATGGCCTTGTCTCCCAATGCGTGAGCTCGATGTCAAACTGACTAGACTCCGCATTGGTCACACTCGCTTAACGCATAAATATCTTTTTTTGGGCGATCGAGCTCCTTTTTGCTCCAAATGTCAAGTAATTTTAACAGTTATTCATATTTTAATAGAATGTCCTGATTTTAATTTTCACCGTTTGCATTTTTTTAACTCCTTGTCACTGAACATGCGAACGCTTTTGGGAGAAAATCCTCACGAAAACATTTTTAAATTTTTGAAAACTATTGGCTTTTACCATTTTATCTAAATCTCCATATTTGCCTGACGCATCATTGAATTGATCCAGAATTTTATCATTAAATTTTTGATTCGTTTTTTTACTGAACTCTGTTTGAATTTTCATACTTTTGTTTCTTTTTGACCATATGCATGACGCAGTATGGCCTTTTCTGGCTCTTGTGCCAATAAAATCTACAATCCAATCCAATCCAATCCAAAAATGAGATTTCTGAAAAGAATTTCTAAATGGCATCTATGAAATATTTTTTTGACTGAATTATTATATTGATCTATGACTAAGAATTCTAAAATTATTAAAATGTTCTCTTATCGATTAAATAAGTGCATAAAATTTCAGAACTGTAGTACATTAGAATGTGAAAATTCAATTCTAAAATCCCATCCTTACAAGCATGTAACATATGAAGTTGTATAAAAACTTTTGAAATTATACATTAAATTATCAAATTTTTATTATCGCCGTATACTTTTTGTGTAGCTTCAATATTTATTAAAAACCGTTTTTAATCCTAAGACAGCCCACACACAAATATTTGCATTTGATATTTTTTTTTCTGAACAAATGGCGGGAGATAAATGTGTAATCTAAAAATGTGTAACATTTTTCCTGCGCACGAATGAAAGCGCCCAATAAAAGAAATGCAATAATTAATAATCATAGAATGGCAACGTGTGTAATTTTTAAACATAAGGCATATTATACTGTTGATATAGTGATAAAAATATTTTTTTTTCGAGTGCGTGATTGTAACTTCTCTTTTCTGGACAATTCGGTACCAAAATTTTAACGATAGAGAGAGTTATTGAGTAAAAAAAACTATAACAAACATCGATTAAATATAAGCAAAAACTTCTTGTGCCAGAATGTTACAGATATACAACCACAGCATTCTTTGATGCACAAAAGAACAAAAAAGTTACAGTTTCAAAAGAAATAGAATACTTTAAGATAACTAAATGCAGTTCATATGCTTCTGGGGCTTTTTGACTTATATAACTTTATTTAAATTCCTTTTTTATTATTTTTCCAACTTTAATGCCATTTCTCTAAAAAAATGAAGTTTGTGTGTAGGCTGTCTCAAAAACTACTTATTCTATTATCTGAAGTTTCAGGCAAATGTTGAAAACAAGTTCTTTTATGATTTAAACATCAATTTTTAAGACAAATTATTGACAGAAAATTTTACAGGAATTTTAATTAATTTTTTTAAAATTTTGATTTTCTTTAAAGCAAATGGATTTTAAAAATACTTTTTTTTCAGAAAATTATATAAAAGCTATGTATAAGCATACTTTTTCTGTGAGTTAATATTAATTTTGTAAATTTTGGCCAATTTTTAAATTTAGAACCCTGCGAACAGCAAAATACTGATTTTTAAGATTTTGAAAAAATATGAAATTTATATTTCTATATAACTTTAAATTTTTTTATTGAATTCCTATCAAAACATGAGAAATAATGTAATTGAATATGAATATTCTATGGTTAAATAAGATGGGCTGGAAAAAGGATTTTTTTTTGCTTCCATGTGTAATTGTTAAGAGTCCTGTGGTTCCTTAACAGATTGCATCCAAAGTTTGATACAGCATAAAAATTTTATTTTTAGTACATGATAAATTTCAAACGTGCAGCTGTGCTGTCTATTGTAATAGTCATATTCACATACAAATGTCCAGACAAACAGATATCCATAATTTCGGAGATAGTTCTTAAGACTCAAAAATATGTGAATCATGGAAATTCATTGATATTTTTCAGTTTTTCTCCGTTTTTAATACTTTCTCTATGGATATTTTCTACATAAGGAAGTGAAATTGTAGAAAGCCGCTAGTCAATATTGTAGCTATTATCCTGATACCACATATTTTATATTTGCATTGATTTAAAAATATCAGATCAAGATATTATTTTTAAGAAAATCTTCTTTTGAGAAACGGAAATTTTCTTTAATGATTCATTAGCAAGCAATTATTTTTTGTGAACCGAATTATCGCTGATCTTTTTTTTTCTCCTAGTTTGAGTAGTAAGCTTAGAGTTTGTTTTCGTCAGGATGAATTCTTATCAGAATCTCTTGAATTTTTAAAAAAAAGTAATACTGATTTTCTTGTTTTAATTTTTTAAAATTAGATGCGTATAACGAGATGAAATGGGAGGTTGTTTCAAATACTAGAACTTAATTATTTAAATTTTTAAGAGTATCTTGTACTTAAAGCAGTGAAATATTTCAAGACATTATATAATACTTCGCAGCTCTGACCTTCCACTGGTATGGTGAAGAAATTTAGAAAGTAGGGTGAAGTTCAGGTACCCTCTTCGTAATCTGAATGTGGTTCAAAATAACTAGGATCGTCACCCTATCATTGCTGTGGAACGGGACTTTATTGTAACTAAATCAAATTATTTCACAACGAACTTTCTATTAGTAGAATTAAAACAATATACTTTAACTATTATAAAAATGTTTTGGAAAAATCTAAACAAATTTTTAAAAACAAATTCAAGTGTTTTATTTTTAAACGAGAAAATAGCATAACACTAATTTGTCCTCAACCAGACATTACAAGCCAAACTAAAACGAGGTATAAATTTGATTTAATATCAATATTAAAGAATTGAAATGAATGATATTCTCAAGATAAATATACTTCTTAAACGCAAAACTTCTTTTATAAGCAATAGGTATAAAAATAAGGATAAAAGTTTCATTTATAATAATAGGGATACATTTTTTCTTTTCTAAACTTATAGTTATTTTCTTCTGGATGACTTCTTATAAGAATCTCTTGAATTTTTTACAATTAAAATAATAAAGATGCTATAGTTTTAGTTGTTTAACTTAGTGCGAATCTCTTTTTGTTTAACGAACCGGAATAAAAAAAAATTAAATAAAAATCAGTGAGGTTTTCTCCAGTTGAATACCTTTCCTTTTCCGACTAACTCTTTTTTTCACGTAACTACCTAATGACATCTAAACCGTTTCACTATCTCTACTCGCCTCCAAATCATTACTAAATCGTCAACAACGCCATTAACACTCTGGGCCTTTTCAGACTTCCTGGGCTTTGCCTCAGCCCATACTTCTCCGAGGAAGGCACTAAATAAAAATCCGTGCACCCTCTTCTATAAATCTAACTTCCCGCCGTAACATCTTCTTGACTCCCATCCCTGCTCGTGGGATTTTCTCCATCTCCCCCCACCCCCTCGGGACGCATGCGTAACGACTCTCACCCACACCAAAAGGATGGGAGAACTTCCCTCATTGGTGGGGGGGAGGAGCCACCAAAAACTTTTTCGAACAAAAAAAAAGTTTTATTTCATGGTGCAAGTTTTGTTTCGTTTTGATTTGTTTATTTTATTCTTGCGGTGTGTATGTACCTCTCCTGGTGACATGGTTGAGGACAGTTTTCATGTGAGCATGGCTTGGGATGGGAAGAAATGATGGTAATTTGATTTTTGAGTAGTGTATGGTTTTGGTATTGACGAGTGAAGGGATACGTTGCGCTGTAATTAAGATTGTGCGAGTGAGCGCTGGATCAGTTTTTGGATATATCAGTTCTGTCAGCAGACTGAGTCATAATAGGTAAATATATATTACAATATTAATTTCTTCCATATAAAAAATACATTTTTTTATTCACAATATTTTTGTAAATGAAGCTACATGTTAGTTGAAGAGTCATAGGACTTCTAAACCTTTAATTTTTCGACTTTTTTTTATGCTTTCGTTTGATAACCAAAACCCTTCTGAATATTTTTGGTATTGCACATGCATTACGTTAATTAGTTTAAAAGATATAATCAAAAACATAAAAGTCACTGTTGACTTTTCACTCAGAAACGTTTACTTAGTGTTATTTTCCTCAATATCACATTTTCAGAGCTTGCGTGTATGATTAAACAAAAATGGTTCATCGCATCAGCATGAAATTTACCAGGTATGCTTATCCACGCATACTAAAGAAAATATGCCAAATCAAAGCATTATTCTATAAATTTTTTTTCAGTGCTTGCTAATATGCTAAAAATGTTTTTTTGAAAAAAAACATTATTATGTTTATGCAACATAAAAAGCAAAATAACTCCAGTAAATCTATTAAAATATTTATCAATTTAATAGATTGATAAATCAAGTTACGTTCTTTGGGAGTAAAGTGGTGTAACATTTGTTAATATAAATTACTTGTTTTCTAAAAAAAATTGCGTCCAAGCAAATTCCATCTTCTACAATTTATACGGAACATATTTTTTTCCACATACATTTTAATTAATGAAAATTGTTTCATTGACTTAAAAACTATGGCAAAAAATCAATTAAATTTAAGAACTTTTTCTTACGTTAGGGACAGGCGCATTTGATCAACTTTTGAAGTCTATTTTAGCTGTTAAAAGTCCTATATTCTTTAAATGCTTTTCAGTTCAATCCTATTGAAGCAAGAATTGAACGTTAACTTCTAATATAATTGATGACAGGCAGTGATATTTTAAAAAAAATTATTTCTTACATAATGCAAACAATAATATCAGAATTTTGTATCTTTGTTCACCTGATCATCAAGAGACAATTTTCAGTGAATTCTGGGTAGTTCGGAGTGCATTAAAATCTCAAAAGTAATAATTAAATTTAAAAAATTTATTTTACAAAGAGTATTGCATATTTTTTTTCTCATAACAAAATTAAACAAAATCCGTTTTCACGAAAAGCATTTGGAGAAATTCAAAATTTTAAATTAATTATATTAAGATTTTAGTTAATAATTTGAGCCTAAGAAATATCTAATAATTTTTCATCTCAGGACAATATTCTTCCTTCTTTACGTAACTCTGCAACACCGGGAAAGTAATTTTTTTCCTATTTAACATTTTTTTTAAGGAAAAGGATAAATTTTTTTAAAGGTAACCTGTTTGGTTTATCAAAAATCCAAAGTAAATAGGTGCATCAAAAAATATGTGGGATCATTTGAATATGTAAACATACGTTTTACTCACAATCATATTGGCGTGGTAGGGTAGGAATAATAAATTCCACTTTACATATTGACGCGTATACTGCCTTATGTATTGATAGATTTATTAAATGCATTGAATCTGCCACCATAGCAGATCAGACGGCAACCACGATTGCATTGGTTTTTCTACAGGAATGGGTTTTTAAATGTGGTATGCCCGAGATCTTATAACATATCGATATACCAATTTCGAAAGTCATTTGTTTTACGACATTGCTAGATGCTCGGATCATACAAAAATCGTATCATAACTATCATCCTAAGGTTAACGGTATGGTCGGAAAAACATACCGGCAGTTTATTCCTGATTTGAATTTTTATCTTCTAAAGCTTATAGCCTCTTAAGCCTCTCTTCTTACCTTCCATTTTGAGCTCATTCAACTGATTAGATAACTCAGTGTTATATACAACGGGAGGGGGGGGCAAGATGACGTTACGTTATATTATGCCCAATTATAATACAGATGGAGTAGGAACGTTACCATTATTGTTTCTTGATATACGTACCATATTTAAACCGATTTGGATGCATCCTCCTATAGAAATATATGGGATATCGTTTAGATTGCTGGAAAAGTTTTTTAGGTATATTTCATATTCCACAGGTTTCCTGTCGGTTTTTCGGCCTCAGGCGTAATATGCAGCAGCTTCGCCCAGTACCAACGACGAAACTTTCCAAACTTCGGTTGAAGACAACGTTTTTAAAAGTTAAAATTTAGAGGATGTCTTTTTTGGTATCAGTCTGGATATTCCAAATGAAGTATTTGCTACTCATACCGGTCATATTTCTTAATTATATGTACATTCTCAATTCCCGTGACTTTCAAATTCACCGAGGAAGGGGTATTTGGCGATCCTTTCGGTTCTTTCAATGATATCTCTCTTGTAGTCATCGGGTGGCGGTAGATATCCTGATAGTATTTCATACTTTCCCAAGAGGCGGCTGACAAGTACAAGTCTTTATTATTACTTTGTGGAAATCAAGAACCTGCGAATGTCTTCACAATGCATGGAACATTTGCGAGTATAGAAGATAGCTACTATAAATAGTAATACAAGCACCAATTATGACATAGCTACAGCAAAGTCACACAGAGCGATTATGTCTCATCTGAAACCCCATGATGGAACTCACCGGCTCCAACTTTCGTGTCCAGTGCCGATTGTACATGCACCCCTTCCCTTTCTACCAATAAATAACTGGTAGAATGCCTTACCATTGAACCCCGTCGAGTACAAAATAAAACACTTCAGTTTTATGTATATTTTTCCTAGTACAGCTCATCAAATTTCCTTGAAGTGTACAATAATAATGGAATTAGATGTATCATAACCCAGATCTACAGATGTTTGTCTTTTAGTAAATTGCTGAATTTTCTTAATATAATGCCTCAGTGAAGAATTCTTTCAAATAATTATTTATCGTTCCAGTGTTCATCTAATTGAAGTAATTCAGCAATTACTGATAGAGTCAAAAGTGTGAGGTAGACCTTACCACATGATCTTAAATGACCGTTGCTTTAATATATTCCGTAGAATTGCTGCGATTCCAAAATATGGTACGCTTTTAAAATAATTTTTGAATAGTTATTGGATGCATTAAATGTAAATTTTCTTTGGCTGATTTTTGAAACATGCTCTAATTACGAGAAAACTCTCCTCCAACTCTTCATTTTGTGATTTTTAACTTTTCAGTATTTCTTCTAGAGTGAGATTTTCATCTACGCTCTAATTTGTATGATTATGCTATGGTTTTTAGATTAGATTTATTAAAATCACATTTTGTTTCTGATTCATCTGTTTTCTAAACATCAAAATCATTTTGCCAATGTCCTCTGTAGTTGGAGAATCAATTAAAAATTTCGTCATTTTGTGTTTCGTTAAATTCATTAATTTTAACACTTATTTTGGCAGGGTAAATCTTTTGTATTGTTTTTCTATTATTTCCGAAGACTGAGGGTCTTTAAGATATATTAAAACCTTAATTTTTCTCCCTTATTTTTGATTTTTATCTAGTCTATAGAAAGCTTATTATCTTGACCAAGTACCGAATTCTTTATCTTCTGCTGCAATTTATAATAGAAGTGAAAGCTAACAGTTATAAAGACGTTAATATATTTGAATGGTTATTAATATTACCTTTAAGATCAAAACATTAACTTGTTGATATTGATATCTTTTAAATATCTTGAAATATATTTACAAATATACTTAAAATATTTGTAAAAATGTACTTGAAATATCTTTTAAAAATTGACAAATATATATCATAATAACAGAGAGAATCAGATTTCATTTACTAATCATTCTTAAGTAGGCATACTATTTTTTTAAATGAATTAGCCTCCTCCCCCCAAAAAATCATTTAAATGTTTTATAAATAACTTTATTATGAATTAATAATAAATAATAGTTAATTTTAAATGAAAATATATCGCCAATTCCTTCATTAATACGGAAATTATTTATTATTTAAAAACATATGTTCAATAATAGCGTAATTTAAAATTTATGGAAGCATATGGATGTAAAAGTTACATCTTTATTAAATAATATATATTTTCTTAAAATTGGATGGAATATTATTTTTATAACCGATTATGCAAAACCTGCAGGAGGGGTTTTCCCGAAACTTTCTCGCATACTCTCTAATAGAAATGCTATCCTGCCTTTCTTCTCCGGCTAAAATTATGGATATTAGGTAAGGCCACGAATGCCTTGCTTGGCATTGGCGAACAATAGTTACGAAATATTGCGTATATGTTTTTTTTGGTTTGAATCTAGCATTTTTATTAAATCTATCGTACGATCCAAACGATTAATTCTAAGCATGCGACTAATAATTAACTTGAATGAATTATATGTATATTTTGAATGACTTTTTCTCAACACATTAAAACTAAATTTCGAGGCAAAACGGCAAATAGGATCACAAGATCACATTCCAAATTTCCCTTATTTAAGTCAATGCCTTTTCTGAGTAATTCCATTGACATATAGAAAGACAGATAGTCAATCTTTTCACAAATTTGATTCAACATCGAATAAAAATCTATATTTAGACGTTAAATCTGTGTATCAATTTCATTCTAGCTCTTTATGTTTCTTAGTTAACCTGTTCACTTGGACAACCGGATACATATACGTTTTCTTAATTGATTTCGGTCAACATTTGATTAATATCTATAAATTTGGTGTAAAGTCTATATGCCAAATTTCGTCTGTCTAGATAAAAATATTTTTGGGTTATCGTTTTTTTTTTTTTTGTGGATAGAGAGACATACTTCCAAAAATGTGTATTGTGGGCTCAAGAGAGATCTGATTCATCAATATCTCGAGCTCGAATTTTTCTTGAGTATAATATTCTCTCTTCATATTCGAGAAAGTAAAAAATATTTAATTTTTCCAGAATTGTGAGACTAGTTTTTTTCAATTTCATTAATAAGGTATTCATTGATATTTCATTGAAATCATTTAATTTGGTGACCCTTCTGAATAAAGGACTTCAAACGACGATTGGCGGATCTTGAGAGTTATGGAAATAGTTTGTGAGAATTTTTTGTTATATGATTTAGATTTGAAACTATAATTTTTATTTAAACATAGTGATTAAAGCTGTGAATCTTTTAATATTATACATGATTTAAAAATGCACGTATTCATTGTAATAATCATTTTATGGATTATGAGGATACCAGGAAATCGCTACATTAACGTATGTGCAACTTCCCACACAAAATTGAATACGATGCATTTTTAGTGGTACATATATAAAGCTATTAAGTTGTTAGTCTTATAAACAACGAATGTAATCGCACAATAAAACTTATTGTGTAATACAGTACAAATAACCAATATAATCCATTGTAACATGTCAAAAACTGAAGCATTTTTTTTTGTGAAAAACAAAATAAAGCAAAAAAAAAATGATTTAACAAAAAAGCATATGTATATAAATTAAAGAAAAAGAAAATTTCAATTTTTAAATTTTAACTTTTGATTTATCAAAATAAACTCTAATTATAGAAAATATTTTCACACTAATAGAAGCTTCAATGAGAGAGAGAGAGAGTAAATATATTTTTTGACGAATTCGAATGAAATTGAAAGCTTTCGAAGTATTCATGTTTCTTAATATTACCAGGACTCAGACTTTTAGTCTTAAAAATGCAACTATTAGTAGTCTAAAGAAAATTAGTCTATAATATGAAAATCAAATACAAAAAAAAATATTTTAGATTTTAAATGACAGGAAAGTGATAAAATAGAATAAGAAAATAATCTTTGGTGAATGAAGAACATTTTGTTAGTTTCGGTATGGTGATCGTTTTTATCAAGAGCTCAAAAATGCTGGAGAAAATGGAATCATGAAAAGAAAAAATTCCAAAAAAATTGCCTTTTATTATTAAGTTTTTTTCTCAAATTAAAAAAAAAATTCTGAGGCTTTATCGAGGGGAGAATTATATAGTGAAGCATTAAAATATTTTCTAAATATAATAGGAACGAAAGTTGTATTTGTAACCGAAACTGGTTCCTTCATCGAAAAATATAGAAGATATTGATACATTTTTAGAACGTTTTCGAAAAAGAATTTTTAAAAAAGCAAATGTTTTCAAATGAAACAGCAGTTTATTACGAATCTGCCTACAGTTCATTATTTGAAATAAGAGCTATCTCTTGCTATTTTTCAATTCATTCTTCTTTCAAAAAGTCACTTGTAAACAAACTGTGGATTAAAGGATACGTTTCTGCGCTTTCCGAAAAGAAATATTCTTATTCCATGATTCAAAAATCTAGTGAATCTCTTCCTGGTATTAAAATTTCTTATTGGAAAATAGGCAATATTATTCATCTGAAAGCGAAAAACCGCCATTTATTACTTTCGCATGGAAATAAGATTTCAAACAAATTCTGGAAAAGGTACATACTGTTTCAAATAAGTCTAAAACGAAATCGCTGGTAATAAAAGAAAATCCGCTTGCGCAAAAATAAAATTTCGAAGCTTATAATGACATCAGTAGCAACAATAAATAAAATAATAAACCAAGATTTACAGTAAAAAAATATAAAATATATAATACCAACGTACGTGGCAGAATGCAAAACAGTTTGTAGAAACTTACTATATGAAAGCTTTTTAACTGAAAATAAATAGAAATATGTTTTAACTCGTGATGAACCCTTGAACTTTAGATATTAATTAAACAACCCCCGAGATCATTCTAAAAGTGTGTGAACCCTCTCTGTAAATGTTTTAATCGCTTTATATACCTAAAAATATGTATGTAAGTGCATGTAAATATTGGAATAAGTTTTATAATATAATAACATATGCACAAAAAGTAACATTTCAATCTCTTACAATAAATTACTTCTGTGCTACTAAAACCACCATGAATCAGATATTCTTAAACTATTTTTGGGATGAGGTATTAAAATTTAAATATTGATAACAAACTGTTTTTACTGGATTAGAAAAGGAAAATCAGAAAATTACACATTTTCGCTTTTACGAAGAGAATATAAACAATTTGAATTATATTAAAATCTCCATGAACTGTAAGAAATATTTTTGAGAGCATTTTGATTAAAAAAATCGCCTCTAGAGTAGATCAATTTCAAAAACAAATTGAAAGTAAACAATTCAAAAACTCTGAATATACATTACGCATTTATTATGATTCTGTAATAAGCTTCAAATGTTGTTAAGATCATTTATAAATTCTGGATCTAGCGCAAATAATTTAAAACGTGGGCGAATCGTACTCGCTAAACCGGATTAATTCAAGCCCTTTGGCGAGATTTTTTCAGTTCCGAACTTCTAAAAGAAGATACTTTTTAATTAATTTTAATCTTTACTGAAGTAGTTTTAAATAGCAAAATTTGAAAAATTGAAATAATAATGCACTTTATTTCGGGTCATATCAAAAGGTTTTAATATTTTGCTCTTTAAAAAATTCAAATTTCAAATTTAAAAACAATTTTAAATAAAATAGTGAAAACAAAAATTACAAAACTTTTTAAATACAGTCTAATAGTGCTATAAAATTTAAACTATGGTATTATTTGAGAAAGTTTGAAGGCGCTATCCTTGTAAATTAAATGAAAAAATTTTTTTTATTCCACCATAAAAACCTTGAGTCGTCGGGAACCACCAAAGTTGCGGGATTCATAGGCAGTTGCCTATTTTACTTGTATTTTAATCCGGTTGTGGTATTTGCAATTGGAAAATGAGACGTACTGACTAAGTTTTGAAACTAAATGTCCTTACAAGAAAAAATAATAGTTGATGCCAGTGTCACGAAAGAAATAGTAAATCTGTATGCAGTTAGATTTTAAATACCATGTGGTGTTATGTTTATCAAACGATTGTCGCATCATATGAAATGAATCGATTTGCATTTGAATCTTATCTAACGAAACTCATAAGGATCTTGGATTTTAATTTTGGAACATCTTTTAAAAACTATAATGATTTATTTAATTAATGGGAAATGATTTCTTCCCCATTTATTGTGTTTTTTTCTGATAATATACAGCAAATCAGTTTTTGAGAACAATATCTATAAAATAAGTGACTTTTTTTAAAAATCAGATCTCACGCGGAATTTTTAAAAATCGCTGAAAATGAGTTGCTAAGCCTATCTTAACCAACTCTGTTCTTTGCCAAGGAATTAAAATATTTATGGTTATTTCTACATTCCGTTTCGAGACAAGACGAGGGTTATGTTTGGCGAAACATTGTAGTTTTTGATAGTCTTTTAGTTCATCTCGCATGAGCGGGGGAGCATTTGATCTTGCTTATTGTGTCTCACGCCCGTTTATATGATAGTTTTATGGCTGAATTGGATTTTCATTCAACCTTTTTTTACGTTAGTGCATTCCAGCTCTGAAGCCGATATTTTATTATCAGATCAAAGGACTCCTGGAATAGTTGTGGAAAATTTTTTGAAAAGTTTTACAGGGAATAACTTAAGAGAAGAGCAATAACTTCAAAATAATATAAAATAAAATACTGAAAAATAAAAGTTCATATTGAAAGTAAAATAAGATGTATAAGCTCTATTAAGAAATTTAATAGCTCTTATTTAGGGACATTTTCAATAACTAATAAATAAATAATGAAGACTATTTGTTTATATTTTCTCGTAAAGTTAAAAAGTATACTCAATTTTTTTTGTTTATAAAAACAAATAATATATTCTGGAAAATTATAATTGTCAATACTCAAAACTTTTTCTCGAAGAAGAATTGATTTCAAAATTAGAATTTTTATTTTCATCTATTTTTCTGAAAATGTTATATTTTAAGTTCAATCTGAAAAAAAAAAAATGTTTATCATTGATACAACTACTTAACAATATAACTTAATTTTTCTACTTTATCACTATAAATGTGGAATAAAGGTTCCCGCATGTGTCGAAAATCAGCTGATAAAAGTAGATGGTTAATCTTTCATAATTCATTGGTTTTAATAATATTAATATATTATAAAGTATATTATTTAAAAGAATATTACTCAAAAATTATTTTCTCTAAATGTATGACACTTATATTCTTTTGTGCTGAAGAAAAATATGCTATTTAATTTCACAGCAAACTGTAATTATCCAGGAGTTTGAAGAAATTCTAAAATTCATTAGAATTTATCTTGATGCACTTTTTATTAATATTTATAAATGTTTAAAAGGCAGGAAAAACAATTTTTTCAATTTCGTTTGATAAAAGCATTTCATTTCAATTTCTTCAATTCTATCTTTTAAAAGGAATACTTAAAAAAAACATTTTTTGGATTAAGAATAATATTGAAAGAGATTTTTCCAATTAAAATTTTTATATGCTATTAAATTAGCAAAAAAATCTATTAAACACTGAAATAAAAATAAATAAATCATTGAAGAAATATTTCGTTTCGCAATAATTAGATTTTTTTTTCTTTTTCTTTAGTTCATAGAAATTTATAAGCTAAACATAAATTCACTATAATTATTATGAGGAGACACGATGTTTTTAAGATAAAGCATTTCCTCTATTTCTTCCAAAAATTTGGATTTTTTTTACAATCTTTATTGTTAATTATAGAGTACAAATGAAAGTCATAACAATAGATGCCCTTTTTTAATAACTTTCAAAGAAGTGTTAATAAAACAATTAAACTATTTATCATAACTTAAAATTCAATGACAAATTATGCCCCAAAATTATTCAATAGCAATTTCATTGCAAGTTTTTAATAAAATGCGAATTCTTTTATTTTTTTTCTTTATTTAAATATATTTGGAATATTTACATAAAAAAATGGAAGAACTCGTATTTTATTGAAAATTTACAATCAAATTGCTATTTAATAATGCAGGGAAATAAATTAGTCGATTATTTCCCTACAATGCAATCATGAACAAAGTTTCGAACAAAAACTTTTATTTTTTATTCATTATCATGCGCCAATAGGATGCCATTTTGTGTAGATAATCGATTACGTCTATAAAAATGGCACAACAATTTTTTTTATTTGCCATAAAATGGCAGCAATAATCTCCTAGCTAGTGGGCGTTGCATTGGAATGGTTTCCAGTGGGAGGTTCGGGATGAAAGGAAGACTAGATTTTATTTATTTACTAGCTTAATTTGGCATTTTAATGTAGAGTACATAACAAAAATGCCATTGCAGAAAACTAAAGCTTAACAAGAAAACTAGAGGTCGAAGCCAGCTAAACAACTTTCAGAGTTGTTTACCTGGATTGGAAATAAATTATTAGTCTTTTTAAATATATAGAAGACAAATAAAAAATACTGGACATCTAAGAAGAGACAGTTCATGTCGATGATTTAAGAGAAATTCGTTCTTTTAATAGAAGACAGTTGTACGCAAATGTGTTAAAATTTTATCCTCTTTCCCTTTCTTTTCTGTTTTTCTACCAGCTTCATATATTAGATTTAAATTTGTGTATTTACTAGCCGTCACTGGCGACCAACTGGTTCGTCGCGATTTATGGTCGCTAAAACTTTCAATTAAATAATTTATGTAATTTGGCATTTATGACTACTTTAGCAAAATATATTTAAATTTAAATTTCGATAGTCGTATAAGTCATGCTATTTTAGAAGATTCTGTTCAATGTATTCAGCATTTTCCTGCTTTTTTTTAGAAATCTGCTCCAGAATTTAAATTTAAATTTGAAGCAGAAGTGAGAAAATCTCAATTAATATTTTTTCGCTGAAATCAAACATGTATTTAAAAATCATGAGTGCAGAAAATAAAATCGTGAAGTACACATAATAGTTTTGAAGTATTATGTGTACTTCAAAATATTTTTTTTAATTTATGGTATTGCTCACATGTATACAATTTGTTGAGCTCTGAGTGACATGTATCTCCGATATATATTTAAAAAATGTCTTAAATAATACTGAATTATGAAATTATAATGCAAATATTTTAAAAGTTAGAAAAACCTTCCTTCTTGCATTTATTTTTCTAGAAAATATCGTTAATTTTAATTTTATTTCACACAGAGACATGCTAAAAATCAAACTTATCTAGATTTAAATTAAAGTGAGAATTAACTTTTTAATCATTTAATTAGATTAAGGCAATATTTTGGCAACACTTTGATAAAATCTAATTTTTTCATTCAAGCATAGCATGATCGTGCAGATTAAATTTTGTTTTTATTTCGTGCGATATATATTTTTAGGAATTATGCTTAAAATATTTTTTAAAAAATTAATTAAAAATTTAAAAATATATTATAGCAAACTAATAGATATCATTGAAAAACTACTTTTTAAAAAATTTAAGATGTCGTAAAAACAATTTTTGTACTGTAATATTTTTGGAAGTTATCGGGGGAAAACGCCAGTTGTTTAATTCTGGATTTAAATTCTAATAAAAATTTTAAAAATCGTTCTGAAGTGTACATTCCCACCTTTCAGAGTGTATGTGTACCAAGTTTGGCAATAATAAATTAAACAATCTAGTTCGTAGACCACTAGCACACACAACCACATGCACACGCAAGCACAAATAAGCATTCAAGATAAAGATTAAAATGGTCCTGTGGATTTATCTTTTAGTAATACAGCGTGGATTTCATATATTAATTATGATGACATAATGTGTCTAGGATAATAAATATGCATGCATCATTTTTTTTACCCAAATGAAATACCAACCAAAATTTATGCAACCACTTGCAATCTGAAAGAAATGTGCTATAGCAAAAATTGCATTTTCCCATTTAATTTGAATTAAAATTTCTTTCTTATTCATTTAGTGGTTTTTGCTATAAAATTGCTAGAACAAAGAAAAAAAAGCTCTAAGCTTCGGAGCGTTATGCAGTGGATATTCGATGATTTAAGATTTTCAAAAAGCTCATAAGAAAGAATATCATTATAAGTTACAAATTTAGTCCAATTTTAATTGGTTCTATATTTTCAAAAATCTATTGCTTGCGAGCTTATGCTTATTTTTTAAAAGCATAAAGGAGGTTATTGATCCCAGAATTTTTAAAAATTATTATTATTATTGCTTACTTGCGTCGTGTCATTGAAAAAGCTGTATATCAGAGAACTGAAATGTGATTAAATGTGATATCACAACGAGATTTTTAACTTCTGCTTGTTATCGCCATAGCTACTAGATATAATTAATAAAATTTCACACGCTGATGTAAAAATTGATAATAACAAATTAACAATTTAAGCACACATTAACTGTAGTTTGTAAACCTCATTAGCAAAACTGAGGTAGATGAGCAAAAAAAAAAAAAAAAAAAATCGAAGAAATAAGGTTTGGATTTTATGGAAATGAAAGCTGTTGTGAATGTAGAGAAGGATAATATTTTAGACAGCTAAGCCTAAAGATAACGATACTATTTTCTGTTTTAATGTTAGAACTACAATAACAATTTCATTAATTCTTAATTTTACGTTCTGAATTAAAATCCTGCAAACCTTTAATAAATTGGGTGTATCTTTTAAAAGATTGAAAATATCAATAATTTTAATTATTAAAATATGTCTTATTAATGTATCTCTTTTAATTATATAAAAATAAACAAAATTATAAACAATGTATATTTTTGTAATTTTAATTGAATAAGACAGTTAATTTTTATGTTTACTTTCAGAAATAAATGGATTTTATAAGCATATTTTGAACAATTGCTATGAAATAAAATAAAAAAAATAAACACTTTGGATTTTATATACGTAAGAAAGTACAGGGTGTTTATTTAGTCCCGGACCCATTTTGATGTTTAATAACTCATAAAATAATAAAGATAGATTAAAATTAATAACATAAATGGTTAAATAGACTCAAAAAGTTTCATGACCCTGGTCAATGAATGTGAACCGCTGATCTCAGAGATATTCTAGAATTGTGTAAAAATGTCTCTCTGACACGCTCAACATCAAAATCACTTGTGCAAGGACGTCCGGAACGTTTCTTATCTGCGATACTTCTAATTTCTATAAAATTCTTTTTCCACAGCAAGATGCTGTTTTTGGATGGAGGTTCTTTTTGGTAAATTCTTCTGAAATTTCTCTGTGCTTGCACTATCGATTTCGTTTCTATGAGCCACCATAAAATCTGTGCTTTCTTTTGTAGTGTATGCATTTTCCTTAATATCCGCTCGAATAAAACATCACATACAAAAGTAGTGCATAGAACAAACTCATCAAAAGTAAATATAACATTGCAATAGTTGCCAAAAACAAAAGAGAGAAAAATGCAATTAATAAGCAGACGATATTTAGAAAAGTACAGATATTTAGACTGGAAAATGAAATTATCTGAAATTAAAAACACGCGCAGACGATATTTACAAAAGTAAAAATATTCAAACCTGAAAAGGAAAATATATGAGTTATTCCATCAATAAATGCCATAAGTTTGTTTATATCTTCATTATTTTATGACATATTAAACATCAAAATAGGTTCAGGACTAAATAAACACCCTGTATTTATCTTCATTATGGGGAAAACAATCCTTATACTTTTCACTTTTTTATTTATAATTTAAAAAAATAAGTATTTCAAATCATAAATGAATTTGTATAGTGATGGAAAGAAAAATTAAAACTCATTACATGCCTCTACTAGAAATAAAAAGAATTTTTTCTGATCTTTAAAAAGTTGAAAGCATTAAAGTAATTATTACGTTTCAAATTATGGTGAGACACAATGCCGAAAGTATGGAGGAGGCTAAGAGGTGCATTGCCAAGCAAAGTTAAATAATAATGAGCATGACTCAAACGTATTTATTAATATTTAAACAAAAGCTATTCCATGTTAAAAAAAAAACTCCTCACTTATAATGACAGTTGTTTAATTTTATGGTGATATTCTACATTCTTAATAACGTAACAATATGTTCTATATTATTCATCGGTGACGTTGTTATTCGTAATTTTTACGAACTGTCATATTAAGTTGCCATTAAATGCGCAAATATAAAAACTTTGCTAACTATTCACACAGCTTCTTTTTGGAGAATTTTAATTTTTAATTTAGTTGTAATATTATATATTTAGTTTACTTTAAAAAGCAGAATGTAAATGTTTAAAAATAACGTGACATCCATCACCAAAAACGATATAATTTTTTCATAAGGTTTCAAAGAAAATAAGGATTTTGTTTTCATATTCCCTTAATATCTGTCATGAGCCGGAGTTTCTAGGTACACACGAAACCGTCCCAGTTTCCGAGTTGATTAGATCTTTAAAGTATCTGATTATGAGATCAGGCGTCTCTCACAAACTTTTTTGCAAGTGAACCAGAACGGCGAACTAGACCCGAGGGAAAGCCACAATGAACTTGTTGTTCAGGGTCCTTTCTAACAATCAACGCCATAAAACTAGATAACAAAATCTGTATAATGATGACAAACGACAGAACTAGAAAATTGTCATCATTATCAACTTATAAATTTCTAGAAATCTTGATTTTTTGAGGAGAAATTTATTCTGTGGTAAGAGTACAAAATAATTTCTCCCACTCTCATAAAGATTTATAAGCTCATAAAAATTATCCTGAAAAGTTGAGATCAAAAATTCGAAATTTTTTTTAATGATTGTTTTTCTTTGTTAGTCCGTTTTAAATACTTACATTTTTTTATTTATTTAAATAAATATTTTCTACTTTTAAATATTTTATGTGTGGAATTCTGCAATCGATTTTAAACTAACTTCCCTATGAAAAAAAATCTCTACCTAACAGATTTAGATACAGATTTTTCATTAAAATTATTATTGCATTGTCATCTAATTCTGGCCTATGTTTAAAGTTTCAAGTCTAGCTCATCGGCAAGCAATTTTAAAATCGACTGCAAATCATCCCTATTTGAAGAAGAAAGCTAGTTAATCAAAACGTGTTAAAACTAGAGAAGGAATCAAATTATTAAACTGTGAAGAGGAATTTCAGAGATTTGCATGGCGGAGGAAGATGTAATACTTGAGATTCTGTCATATTTTATACAAAACGGTTGCGCAATTACTTAAGAAACGACGCAGTACCAAAGACAATAATTAAATCATGTCACAAAAATTACTTTCGGTCCATCAATATTATTTTTTCTAATTTCAATTTACAAGGTCATGTTCTTAAAAAATTGGAACTATTATACAATAAGTCAAAGCTCTTTAAATTACGTTATTAGTAAAGGCTTGATAAAAAAGAAATTCCCAGATAAATCAAATTAGTCTTGATTTTGATAATGTTAAAGGATTTTACGAAATGAAATAAAAAAAAAATATGTAGTTTTAAAGAGCGTCAAACTTAAATATTTCTGTCAAATAATTAAATCAGGAATATCTGATCAACGATTTCCATTGGTAAAAACTATAAAAATGTGAAGATGCATAATTTTCGAACACATTTCAGCTTATACGTGTTATCCCAAAAGGGAAATCTCGACCTAGGATCCATAAAAAAACTGACCACCAGCAGCTGTATCCTCTGATAAATAAACCTCATTATAATTCACCATAGGACCATCGTTGAACTTATTTATTTAAGTTCCATTTGTTATGATGTATTTAAATCGAAAAATCAAGCATGAAATATCCTGATCTCGCAACCAATTGATTATTAAATCCATTAAAAATAAAGCTTGATTTTTAAACCAAATAACTGGAATGAGGCCTATTAACTTCCGGAACCACGAATTTACTCTTAAATCCGATAACTGGAATGAAGCGTGTTAACACGTGGTTTCTGAAGAACTTCTGGAACCATCGTTAACCTTTTACGTCAATATTTGGGGCTGTCAAAGTACTCTTCTGGTTCTTTCCAAGATTCAAAACTGCCCTTTAAATAAAGAAATTATTTAAAAAAATTGTTTTATTTTCTCAACAAAGAAAGTTATAAATAAAAAAAAAAACTAAATTTAAGCTTTTTTGAAAAGCGAGTCGGGACTGATATGCATTTTTTTCTAACTCTAGATATTATGATGGTACCCGAAATGAGAAGTTGCCGTTACCAGAAAACGCCACCACCGACGACTACACCGCCTTATGTGACAAGTACCACGCACAGGAGTAATTATGAGCCAAGTTATAGCAGCAACCAGGAGTTCTCCAGGACGGAGTACCACTGTCAGTACAATTCAGGGCGTTACTTCACCAGTGCTGAGGATGTTACTTACCAATCACAGCGCTCCGCGGATGAGCACTACTCAATGAATACAGTGATCAGTGCTAATGACATCAACGGCAACTATGGATTTGACAGGAACGCCGAAGGAAGCCTTCGATGCCAGTCTTCTGAAGTATCGACATCTTCAGAAGACAACAGGTAAGAAAACATGTTCCGGACCTCCTTGTGTCCTGAAAACGCATACTTGGAATTATGTTAGTCAATCTGTCTGTCTGTGAAAACGATAACTCAAAAACGCATTGAGCTAGACCATTGAAATTTGGCATATCAATTTTAGACCAAATTTGTAGATATTTTTAGAAAATTTTGAGTTAAAAGCCGGTCTGTCCGGCTCAATATAAGTTACTCACGGTAACTACAAAGCGAAGAAAACTGGATAAATAAAAATTACAAAAATGCACACATTTAACATACAAAATGTAGATATATATCAAATTATGACCCAAATTTTCAAGGAGTTGACTGTTTGTCGATCTGTAGTTTCATAAACATACAAGAACGAAAACTCAAAAAGAAATGACTTAAACAAATGAAATTTTGTATGTGACTATGTAATTCTGAATCATATATTGCATTTTTCAATTGGTAAAAGGCATATTGGATTTTTTTTGGTACTTGCGTATTAACCGCATGTCAGCGATTAATGGCTAAAGATGGCACGATAGATTTAGTAAAAGTTTTAGATTCACGCGAAAGATCAATATTTCGTATATAGGCTTCACTAATGCCATGAAATTAATGTACACGTACCGGTTTTCTTCACTGCACAACGAAATTCATATGTGGTGCACTGAAAATAGAAATCTGAGCACTTGTGGCATTCACGGTCTTCTCCAAAATCCACAATTTTAAGCTGTTGAGAAAGGGATAATATTGTTACCAATGAATATGCGAGAAGCTTAATTTTTTCATGACAAAGAGTAATTTTTAAATAGTCTTTATGATGATTCTACATTTTTATATTCTTATTCGTAATAAGTAGCAGTTGAAGATAGAACAGTATTTTTTAAATCAATGTGACATTGTTGAAACATTTTAAGCTAATATGAAATAAATACTTGAAAAGGGGCATTGTCTTACTGAAAGCTACAAATAAAACTGCGCTGAACAGTGTGCCTTTCCTTGCCAAAGAAAAGATGCAAGTTATTTTAAAAGCACCCATTACTTTTTAGGTTAAAAAAAATCGAAATGAGCTATATATTGTTCTTTACAAATACCAATGAATGAAGAATAACATAATTTTAGAAAACGTAGTTGAAAAAATTGCTACTTTAAAGATGCAAAAAGAGAAATTTCAATTTCAGAGTCCTGGTACAACTTTAAAATTATATTACAACGTAAGGTTTTTTTAGTATATACATGAATGGATTCAGTTATGCAGTTTGTATGCGAGCAAAGTTTTCCTCTAATTTGCATTTCGTGAATAATTTAAAACGCAAGCTAAAGTATCCTTTTGGAAGATTCAAAGAGAGGCTTCGATATTCCAGGTGAAACTCTGAAATAGTGAGAACAGGAGCGCACATGCTCACGCAAATGCACACACGCGCGCATAATTTTAAGTCCACAATTATGGTAGGGTAGAATAAAGAATATATGCATGACTTTACACTTAAATATTGTGCAGCGCGCAATTTTTAAGACTTATTAAATATTCGCGTTGTTATATCATACTCAAGAAATACAGGTAATGTAACAATATTTGAGTATCTGATGTCGTTTCGGTGTACTTTTAAATTTTCTGAAGAGTTTATAATTATAGATTGCCAAGTTTTATAAACATTTGCCAACTTAGATTTGCTACATTTCTGTTCCCTTTTTCTTGATTGCCTTTCTTTGATGTCGATTAATTATTAACATAATTAGTGTTGCCACTTGATTATGAATAAATTATAACGCATAAGAAAAATAAAAAAACTTCTCTTGAAAAATAATTATACAAGTGAAAAAATTATTTGAAGCAATGAAATTTTAAAAAATAAAATTTGAAAAAAGAATTTTTCTTATAATATCTTTTTTGGGGGAAATGAAAAACACCAAAAACATAGTATGTAAATTTATTGTTTTCGTATCGAAATGTACATTTTAAAATTCTGAAACTGAAGCAAGAATATTCTCAACGAAAAATACAGAACTTCAAACGATTTTTTTAATACAAGTTGAAATTGAGACGTTATTAAGTAGGGTATAAAACCTGTTTTTCATATTATAGATAGGAAAAAAAGTTAAAGAGCGATAATAAATAAATGATGCATATTTTTAGCAAGAGCTACGCATTTTTTCTCTAAAAATTGCTGTTCGGATTCGAAAGGAACCAAGAAATCTTCTTTGCATTTATGACCTCGAAATTCTTCGGTGATAAAGATTGTATATCTTTCCCCCTCCAGAAACTGCTCCTTAGAAGCGAGGCACCGCCTGACAGCTGAAGACACGAGCTTCTATCCACCATTCAACTCGAGATCCTCAGCATCCACATCGCCGACGACTGCCTCCCAGCATTTCCACTATGCCGACAGAGAATGGTAAGCCTGTAAAAAATTGTGCCAATTAGTTTTAAAAATAAAGATTCTAAAAAACAATGTTTCTCAACCTGTTGTACGTGTACCACCAGGGGCGCTTTAAATGGTTTTAAAGGATGAGTGGGAAAAAAAGATGTAATGGAGGGCATTGATAAATTGAACATAAAAAGCTGCTGAAATAATTGGTATTTCTAATCTAAATTTATATTTCATTAGAAACAATTCATTGTCACTTTCCGATCAGGATTTTAAATTACCGAGTGCTGCCAAACAATATCAGAGCTTCAATTAAATGTGCTTATAAATTTTTATTTTAATTAAATATGTTTAATTGTTTCTTATATATATCATTTTTGACAAACTGGTGAAAATGAAACTAGCCTTGTATTATAGTGTTATTATTGTAATACGTAAGCTTAAATAATATACAAAAAAAGGGGGGGAGTTGGAATGAGTCGAGCAGTGATGATTGGTCAAGAAGTACGCAACTGAAGAAAGGTTGAGAGATGTTGCTCTAAAAGAATGTGATTCAAAGAAATTAACAGCAAAAGTTAGATTATTAAATTAATTTAGACTGACGAAAATTCAAATGAACAGACAGATAATATATTCATTTGAAATAATGCTATTCGATGTCAATTAATAATTATAGAAAAAGGATTTTGAATATTTAACAATTGCACTTTGAATGTATATTTAATAGTGTCCAATTATTT
>JAPMOR010062892.1:7034-24577 GCA_026543865.1 Argiope aurantia | reverse complement strand
TTCATAGAGTTGAATAAAAATAAAGCAAGAGAAATAGTCTGTTTATACCATACATTGGAGGAAGAGAATTCGTAGAATTGAATAAAAATAAAGCAAGATAAATAGTCTGTTTATATCATACATTGGAAGAAGAAAATTCATAGAATTGAATAAAAATAAAGCAAGAGAAATAGTCTGTTTATATCATACACTGGAGGAAGAAAATTCATAGAATTGAATAAAAATAAAGCAAGAGAAATAGTCTGTTTGTATCATACATTGGTGAAAGCAAATTCTTTCTTATCTGATTTTTTAAAATCTAGTTAAAAATTTTGTTGCTGTCAATATAGTTTACTTCTTAATAATCATTGTCAGCTAACACATCAATGAAGAGCATACATCGAGGTTTTGAAACAGTTCAGAGAGATTCAAATAATTAATTCTATCTGCACGAAATTAACCATGCCGGAACAAATTATAGTTAATTCTTTGAAATTTTCACCATTTCTGGGATCTGAACGATAGAAAATATTTTAAAAAGTTCGATGCATTAATGCATATCTCTTAAGGATATAATTATTTTTTTCCACTTGAAATCATACTCTGATTTTAATAAAATGCTCTAATATCATTAGCAACAAAACTTTAGAATTTTTTTACTTTTACAGATAAATACCACTCTATTTCCTTATGATTTCGGTATGGATATCACAATAATTTTTGTTAAGCAATAATTCATTTATTTAATAGCATTATACTAAAAAATAAGGCTTCTTGTACAATGGATTTTAAGGGCAACTAAGGTCGCATAAAAAATAGTAGGGGGTCTAAGAATTTCCACTGAAGCCTATTGTTTCAACTCTTCAACACTGTTGTAAGAAAATAATGGGCGAAAAATCACCAAATGGGATTTAACGGTTAAAGAAATGATCATTTTTAACTTAATTCTCATTAAGTCATCATTAAGAAAAAGGCTTAGTTTTCTCATTTATTTTCCAGCATTTCCATTGATTTTGATAAAAGTTTTCCGTCGTGTACGGGTTAATGACCACTTTTTACACACACAAAAATGTCTCGAACTGAAAAAATCATAAGAAATCATGCTCTAAAGAGAAATTTTTCTAAATTTCAACCAAATTGCCAAATTGCCGGAAACAGAATGGAAAATATCATCAAGAATTTGATGTCACAGCTAATAAATGTCATCAGAACCGATAACAATGTAAACCAGAACCGATAAATGTCAAGATATAATCATCGAAAATCTGGTGTTATACCAGATAAATAAAAATAAATACATATACATAAAATTAATAAAATAAAAAAAATATTAATTTAAAATTAATCATTAATATGTTCTGAGATATTAAACAAAATCGACATCCTATTAAAAGAGAGACATTATAATGTAAACTGCTTAGAGATGAAATATGTCTAAATCCGTCATTGGTGATGTCAAGTTTAGTTTAGTTATATTAACGTACCGTTTTAAGCAACACTATGGTTATTTTGGGGCGGACCTCGTAATTTTGAACCGCGGTCAGATGACGAGGACGACCTCTGAGCTGGTACCCTCCCTCTCCACGCCACACCAGCGGGAGGCCGTTTGGCATGACGGATTTAACGTGCACCAGACCCCCTTACACGGCGGTTCTTTGGTGGAATCGGGTCTCGAACTTGAAACCACCGCGGCCCCCATTGGTGATGTCAAAGTAATGTTCTTCTGCTACAACAGGTGAACGAGGCGTTCGAAATTCTGAAGCGAAGGACATGTCCCAATCCGAACCAGAGACTACCCAAAGTGGAGATCCTCCGGAATGCCATCGACTACATCGAGAATCTAGAGGAGCTCCTGCAAGGTGCTCACGTGGTCAAGACACGACAACTCATTGAACGAAGAAACGCCATTCGAGACATCGCGGGATTCGATTACAGAGTAAGACAGCAATGATTTCTCTCTCTTTTTTTTTTTCCTTCTATAAAGCGTTTTTATGTTTATTAAGGCCCCTTCAAATTGAAACGTTTTTCTAAAGCCGTTAAGAAATTACATGATTTTGAAATTAAAATCATCGTTTATATGCTTACTTTTTTCATTACTTTGTATTTGTTTTATTGCTTTATATAGTTTTTTGAGCAGGTCTCTACAAATGACATTTTCTAAAACCTCCTCATCATAATTGTTCTTAGAGTTACATTAAAAGATCCAGGATAAGTGAATAAGTTATAAAGATATATAGCTTATTATGATTATTAATTTTCATTTAGTATTTTTTGTGATTTATATAAATTCCAGAAATCGTTAGTGCTATTAAATTTACTTAATTCTTCTTCATATTTATTAATTTTCTTATTCTTTTTAATTGCTGATGTCAATAAGAGAATCATTATATAATAAGTTTTCGACAGAAAGTCCTTTTACCATTATGCATATCACGTATAGCCCGGCTATTAATTCCACAGAAAATTAGATTCAGCAACATAAATACCCTCTAATTTGCCACAATATTTTATATTTCTGATTTTTGGATAATTAAATCATCCTCGGTAAATATTACCTCTAAATTTTTAAGTATGTATTAGAATTAGACAGAATATTTTTCCCATTCCATTTCTTGTGCACAATTATTACGATGTCCTAAAGAAAGTCCGAATTCAATATTTGCACTGAGACATATAAATAGCATTCGTTGCACAAAATTAATTTGATGTAACCATGCAAGTAGGGTTCACTTAAAGAGTAGAAATGATGTATTCTAGTTTTTCATGCCCCTTTCTAACAAATAAATCATAAAATAAATGCATCTCATCGCTTATTCATATTCTGAAAGAATTTTGAAAGCCTAATACAGCATTTTAAGATGCATAATACTGGTTTTTCTCTTCTGATGTATTATTCCACCAAACCTTAATATTTTCGAATAGATAGTACAAAAGTTCATTTGAATACACAATGAAACATTTATTAGTATTCATTGGTTCTTAATAGTGGTAGTTTTTCAAAAGCAGTTCTCAGTCATAAAACTTATATCAAATTCAAATTATTCATTCAAATTTTCCATATTAAAATTTCAATTGTTTGAATTTTTTCTAACTTCTTACAAATTTTGATATTAAAAATCTGGCTTCAAAATTTGTTTCGATTTCAAGCGGAATTATCTTTAAGGCAATGACCTACTTTTATAAAAACAAGTCTCTTTCTTTGTTTTTTAATAATTAAATTACTCTTTTTGTACTATTAAATCTTCGGGTCTCTTATGAGAGCACAACTAAATTTGATATGAATAACTGATGCGATTACCAACTATGAGACGTTGGCGGATACAACTGTAATCCACTTTATTTTCAGAATTTTTTTTGTTATGCGAAATATAACTGGATTATTCTAATTGATATCATTCCAAACATCAAAAAATGTGAACTTTCCAGTTATAATATCTTTAAAAAATTACCAGTGATTTAAAAAATGTAGGAGAGAAAAACGCAATTTCTAAACGCTAGCAAATAATTCATGTACAAAAGTTTGCAAAATGCAAATTTGTAAAAAAAAAAAAAGTATAATGTTCAGCTGTTAAATTTTAAGCAGAGAATCGAGTACACCGTTGCTCTGTTAATGACATTAACGATACGATTTCCTGTTAGTCGAAAAAGAATCATATTTGAAAGGCGAAGGATTTTTTTCTTCTGAAATTCACAATATAACTTTTATTTACGCATCTCCTAAAGTTCATCGAATATTTCACGTTTATTTTAAGATCTAACCCTTTCAGGTTTCAGAAAACTCTTTCCTACTATCGAATAAGCGGAAAAGAAAAAAAACAAGGGAGGGGAAAAAACTTATCTCTGTCAAAGAGTATCATTGTTCCTGAACCGTCGATGCGTGAAAGCGTTAACGTTTCTGCAAATGAGAGTGGATAAGGGTTAAAAAAATGCTATCGATGCACCCGATTATTTTTGAGACACATCCCATAAAAACATTGCAGGATTCGGTTGGAAAGATTCTAAATAAAATAACGGGACGGAATAAAAAACAAGATTTCGATCGATAAACAGATGCGTTCGCCTGTTGAAACTGCAGCTGAAAAAACATTTCATAAAAAACCAAACAAACGCGATAATCATCTAACGGATGTCAATACAGATTTTTAAAAAAGTAGTTTCTCTCTCTTTCTGTCTTTTAACTTTGAAGGATGTTACAGGGATTTTTTTCCCTTGTATTTGTATTGAAAGGAAATAGTTTCCATTTCATTTTTCAGGAAACGAGCCTTTAATTTTAGATCATAAGTAGAGTAAAATTCGTGATATTTTTTTTAATGAAAATTTGTCGTTACGAAGGCATGGTGTTTTCTTTCATGAGATCACTAAATTTCGACAATATAAACAATTATTCTTTTTCAGATAAATTTTATATCGGTAATATATAATTTTAAGCACATCCGAACTGCTATTTAAAACAATAATTCCCATCCGTTTGCTAGATAAAAGTTTCCCTGTATTTTTAAATCGCAATCTCTAAAAATTGATTTTACTTGATTTTACTTTCATCCTTTTCCTACAAAATTTATTTCAGCTTTTAACATTTGAATATTTGTCTTATAAATGCAGATTTTCTGGAACTTAAAGTACATTAATTTTATTTTTATTTCAATAGAGCATTTTTTTCTCTCATTTTGATAATCAACCAATAATTAGCATTTAAAAATGTCTGAAATTCTTCGTCTTCTTCTTTTTGTGATTTTTTTCCATCCCCATTTCCATCTAAAAAAAAGAGATCCATTAACTCAAAATCATCACTTATGAATAATGAATTCTAATTTGTTCATCGTTTGAGTATTTAATGATTGAATTTGAATTGAAAGGGAACAAAAGCTCAGTAAAAATATTTTTTCATTTATTTGTTAAACAACTTATTTTAGATTGTAATTAATTTCAAATAAGACATACTAAAAACTCGCAATTTTTTAACTTTAATAATAAAATATTAGCTGCCGTTAAAGAAATTTCTGACGAGTAATTTGATAAGTATTTTTGTATGCCCTAAATTATTCATTTTAAATGTTTAATCAACAGAAAGAATACATAAATTAGGCTTATAAATAAATTTTTAAATTTAGCTCTTAATTAAAAGACTGAAATCGCTTTTTAAATTTATTTTTTACTTAAGAAAGAATGTTTTCGTTTATAACTTTAAAATGTTTATGAGAAATTTCTAATATTGAACTAAATTTACTGTAATAAAAGTCATCTAGTTTCAGGAAAGTATATGCAAAATTTACAATAAATGAGATGTAGCAAGAGTTCCACATACCAAACAAAAGCAGAAATTTTAAATAATAAATTAATAAACTCGATTGATTTTTTTTGCATATTTATCTTTTTATCTTCCACAATAGGAAACTGTTAGCTTCAAAAATTGATTAACTCAAAGCACAAACTACGAAATGGTTTTTTAATGGATTTTCAATACGTGTTGTCTTCTTGAAAAAGTGCGTCACGTTTTTGTCCAAGCATTTGTGTTCTACTTACAGAGACACATTTAATCGTCCTTTTAATATCCAATAAAACTTTTTCTAAAAATAGAGAATAAACTAGTAAAAATAAGTTTCTTAAATTGAATATTTATTTTCGTTATAATTATTTTTTTTAACTTTTAAAAATCGAATTAAGTGCTATTTTCTTAATTTATCATTTAATAATTTGTTGCTATTTATAAGTGCAATCATTTTCGAATGTTTCCTCTTTATATATCTATAAGTAATGAATTTTTTATAAGAGTTTTAATAAGTGCCTATTAATTTAATGATATGATTTTGATCTCAAAAGGATTTTTACTATTTGCTAAATGAATGTTTAAAGAATTGTAATCGTCTTGTTTCAGCCTTGCTCAATTAACAGAAGGTAAAAGAATACCTTTATCATTTTTTTTGTCATAGTGGAAAACTGCAATAAGATGTTAAAACAAAATTTTTAGCTGACCGATGCATTCAACCGAACTATCAGGGTAGGAAATCAACTAACACGTATGATTGCCAGTATAAATTCATTAAAATAAATCTCTTTAAAACAAAATACAAGGTAAATAATTCGAATTAATAATTAAACAAGAATTAATTATTGCGCTTTTTAAAATATTTGAAACATATTTTTACCACACGTGTTGGTTTCCCACTCTTTGTTCCTACTTAAAAAAATGCTATGGATTTTTATCAATTTTAATTTTTGCTGGAAATAGTCCAAATTTAAAAAAGAAAAAATAATAATAACTGTATTCAATTAAAATATTTATGTTTTTTTTTCAACTTTTAACATGTGTAGAATGTGACAGATCTATTTTGCTATTTATTGCTTACTAGGAATTTATTATAATAGTCAAACGTCATAAAATCTCTGCGTTAAAAATAGGCTCGTACTACATTCATTCGGATACTATCAAGAATGGCAATAGAATAATCATAACGATAAAGAGATTTAACATTTTGGATCAACTGGCTTTTAATTCCTAACTCTCGCTATCCATACCATGCTAGAGAGGGGGGGGGGGGTTGCCAGCTCAGGCGTCGTCATCGTCGTCTGACCGCGATTCAAAATTACGAGGTCCGTCCCAAAATAGCCCTAGTGTTGCTTAAAACGGGACGTTAATATAACTAAACTAAACTAAACTAAACCATACCATGCTAATAAAATCTGACATTTTCCGAGTTAAATATTTCTTACGCAGAAATAAATTTTTCTTCAAAACTCTTGTGTGTGTAGGGGGGGGGGGGTTCTTCCTTCCACGTTTCCAAATTTCAAAACTGAAATTATTTATTGATCTTAATTTAATCTCTATAAGTAGTTTTCATTTCAAGCAATAAATATTATTAAACTATAATTAAATTATATTATTAAATTAGTAATTAAACATTATGACCAAATGAAATAAAAACAACTGAAATGCAGATCACCACCAAAATAGTTGATTTCAATATTTTGTACGAATTTTTTTTTAAAAAAATAAGTAATTTTACGCTAGTAAAAATCACAGTATTTGAAAGTGATAAAGTAATTCAAAATGAGTTTTTAATAAGTTTTTAATAAACAAAATGGTTAAAATAAATGCAAAACTAATAATAGAATCTAAAAACTATAATAAAAAAGTTTCCAAGGTTTATTGACTTTTGAGAATTGAGAGATACTGGTTTGCAAACAATTTTGAACATATGAAAAAAAAAATCCCTTAATTTTTTAAGCAATTTTGAAACGTAGAAAAATCTGAAGTTCTGAAATTTAAACGATAGTTGATTTTAATTTGAAATCTGCTGCTTTTGTAAATGAAGTGAAAGCAATGCCATTCATCTATATCTATATCTATATCTATATCTATATCTATACTTATAATAAAGCTCAATGTGTGTGTGTGTGTGTGTGTGTGTGTGTGTTTGTGTGTGTGTTGGCGCTCTACAGACCAGACCATTCAACCTACAGCTACCAAATTTGGCACGTGTATACCTTGGAGGCCGGGAATGTGCACCTGGGGGTTATTTTTTCGAATTTTTATCTAGAATTTTATTTATTTAAAAATTAAGCGAAATTTCGACATGTTTCTGCTATAACTGCCGAAAATATTACCGCACAAAAAAGATTTTAACATGAAGTTAAAGATAAAAATTTTTCTTTTAAATGATACTACTGTTTTAATCTTAAAATTAAATTTCTATTTTTAATGAATTTTTAAATAAATATTTTAACTATGTTTTTCAATAATTTTTTTCGTCAAAAATAAAAAAGAGGATTAAGCACGTTTCGCATTCATGAGAAAAAAATAGCTTTTTTCAAACTGTTGCCATCACATTGATTAAAGCTCTAACTGAAAATAAATTAAATCTTTTTGGAAATGAAATCTGAAAAATTATAATTTTTGGCAAGTTTCTGTAAGAAATGAAAGAAATATGAAATATTATTTTTTCTAAAAAATAAATTCAAGAAAATTTATCTTATGATCTTTTACACTCTCTATACAGGGTGTTTATTCAGTCCCCGATCCATTTTGATATTTAATGACTCATAAAATAATGAAGATGTAAACAAACTTATGGCATTTATTCATGGAATAACTCATATATTTTCCTTTTCAGGTTTGAATATTTTTACTTTTGTAAATATCGTCTGCGCGTGTTTTTAATTTCAGATAATTTCATTTTCCAGTCTAAATATCTGTACTTTTCTAAATATCGTCTGCTTATTAATTGCATTTTTCTCTCTTTTGTTTTTGGCAACTATTGAAATGTTATGTTTCTTCTATGTAGTACTTTTGTATGTGATGTTTTATTCGATCGGATATTAAGGAGAATGCATACACAACAAGAGAAAGCACAGATTTTATGGTGGTCATAGAGTTAATTTCCAATCAACTAAATCACTGACTTTTAAGAGTTAATTTCAAATCACTTAAACTGACTGATTTATGAAGATTTGAATATCACTATTCAATAAAAAAAGGATAATTTTAGATTTTTCATCGATCGTTTCAAAGAAAATACGCCAATAAGCGCGCAGGTTTCTCAAGATTAATTGGCCTAAGATTATGAAAATGGTGAGTTTTTCTAAATTTTTAACATTTAAAACTTCATAAATAAGTCTTAGTTGATCGTGGAAAATAGAAACATTCATTCATTTATTTAAAATTTGGTGTGTCCAGAATATTTATCAGAATATGATACCTTACTGCATTAAATTTAGACTTCATAATTTTTGAAATATATTTATAAGCAGGAACAAAATATTATTATTGATTTCATTTCAATCCTTTTGAAAGCAAAACTAAAAACTGAATTTTATGCTGAATCTGAGAAATTTTTGTTGAATTATTCTTTGAGATATTACATAAAACATGAAAAATATTTTGTAGTTCACATAAGACTTAAATACCGATCGATTCTGTTTGCAATACTCATATTCAATAATAATAATAAATAAATAAATAACAATAAAGATGATAAATAAAATAAAATAAAACGCTTGGTTTTATTAAACAATATCTTTATATTAATGGCAATTTCATCATTTTCACTTTAAATTAAAGTTGAAGTTTTACCGGAAATGACAACAAATTAGCAAAATATATAGAGTAAATTGAACGAAACGATATAAACAACAGTATAAGTTTGTTACGACTATCAAAATTTGAAGATTAAAAATGTTTTGTTTGAGAATCTATTAAGAGACCAGTTACTTAAAATATTTAATTGAAAATTGTAGCGAGAGGTAATATTGGCGAACCGGCTGGTCGCCAAAGGCGGCTAGTTGTCAATAAAGGAAAAAAAATCAAGATAATTAAATTATCTTGATAATAATGCAAATGCCTGGGACCCGCCAAATTTGGGAGGCGCCTAGATCCTATTAATCTAACTATCCTTTTTAATAATTTAGCCCTGTTTTATATTTATGCTATTCATTTTTTCGAATTTTATATATGTTCTATTTGTTCATGCTGTCATCTCAGGTTTGAATATATGTTTTTAAGTTGAATATTTTCTTTTTTTATTAATTTCAGTATATGATCTTTTGGAAGTAATCCACGAGCAGAAATCGGAAGCAATCGACATTTTATGTCCAAGCTTTCTCAAAAGTGCTATCATTTCTAATGTATGGATAACCTGTATACTGTTTTTGCAACTACATTCCATAAAATCATCTGTGCGACATTGTACATTTGAGAGCTATTTTTTTTCTTTAGCGTAAATCTACAGTAAAAATATAGCTACGAATATTTATAACTAGCCGCCTTTGGCGACCAGCCGGTTCACCAATCTTAATGCTCGTTAAAATTTTAATAATTAAATATTTTATGTAATTCCTACTTTAATAGCTTCTTCAAAAAAATATTTTAAAAATTCAAATTTTGATAATCATATAATTTACTCATAATATTATAAAGGCCTTCAGTCATAACGTAATTTGTATCTCTCTAATTTTCTGTTAGCTCCTGTAGAATTTATGCTTTAAATTAAAGTGGAAAGGATTAATCTGCAATTAAGATAATAATATTTTTTACAGAAACAAAGCATTTTTTTATAATATGATTACTGATAACAGAGTCACTGAGCATTTAAGCCTTATGGGCACTAAAAAATATTTTTAATCTATGTAATATCACAAGAATTTGTCAACAAAATTTTCTCAGAATCATCATGAGCAGATCGATTAATTAACAATGCTTAATTTTAAATGCATCAAACACTAAGAAAATAAACAGAATCGTTTAAAATAATCGGTCGAGAACAGGTTAAAAAAAACTATTTAAAAAACGATGTACTTAAAACTATAAGCATATACAAAAAATATATAACTAACATAAATACAATTTAATTACAAAAGCATACAACTAACCTAAAAATAATTTAAATCAAGTCCGCATCCATTAAAAATAGCTGTCTTCAATCAGAACACAATGCGCATGCGTGAATTTTCAACGTCAATTATGGTAACGCAAATGCGTGAATTTTCTATGCCAGTTGGGGTAACACTATGCAGATTAGAAATTTTTAATTTCTTTTATTCTGTTTTATTTTAATTCAAAAGTACTTCAGAATGAAACTGAAAGATCGATTAATTAACAATGTTTAATTTTAAATGCATCAAACACTAAGAAAATAAACAGAATCGTTTGAAATAATCAGTCGAAAAATGTTAAGCCTAACCTCATTAGCGTGGTGAAAAAAAACAAGCGTTACTCCTTTGGCGTTGGGGAAATGAACATTCTTGGCGGAAAAGTTAGTTTTTAATTAATAATTAAAATTTTAATTACAAATTCAAAAAAGGGACCCTAGGTGTACATTCCCGACCTCCAAGGTATACATGTACCGAATTCGGTATCTGTAGGTCAAACGGTCTGGCCTGTAGAGCACCAACGCACACACACACATTGGGCTTTATTATAAGTATAGATATAGATAGGGTTGTTATAATTGTCAAAAATTGATGTGGGACATAAGTGCTAAAAATAAATGAAATAAAGAAAAAATAGTTAGGTACTGGTTAATTTTTTTCCTGGCAAAAAGAATCAATAAATTTTGAGGTTAAAATTTTATTGATTTTTAAGTCTTAAGGTTTACTAATTAACTTTAGAAAAATCAATAATTTTGTCTAATTAAGTACTGGTACAAACAACCGTTTTCTAATTAAATGAACATGAAGCGAAATAAAAAAAAATGCAAGCTTAATTATTTTTACCGAAGTCATATTTAAGTTGATTTTTTTCTTAATTATATTATTTCCTTCTTTCACATAATTATAAACATAATGATAGGACTTACAAGTCATTTGGAATTATCACGAGGATTCAAAATTCTTTCGAATGTCTCCAATGTAAACTTTTTTTTGTCATCCTACCGTTGAGTTAATATTAGTGGAAATATTCGCTCTTCATTTTATATTGTAGGTTAGAATGGAAAATACGAAGGCTCTAATTAAACATGACTTGTTTAATGTCCTTCGGATCTGTAACAAGTGAAATCACTTTTCTTCCATACTTGATTTCGTAGTTGCTTTACAGTTTTGACTCATATTATTTTGCTCTAAATAAACTGCTAAATATACAAACTGGTTGAATAGAATTTCAGTGGTGCCTCAGAATAGAGGAAATGAATCTTATAACTTTACACGAGCAATTCTTATATATATACAAACGTATTTATTTTGTGTATTTCAAGAACGCTTCTAAAGATTTAGATCAAATTTTACATTTAGATAAGGTTTCTCTTTTTAAATTTATCTATATATGTGGTTTTTCTTAGAAAAAAAAACGATTTTACACATAAAAAATTATTTTTTATAACTAAATATTTGAATAAGTATATTCAACTTCCGCTTCATCGTCTGGGCAATGCAGTATAGTAGTCAGAACAGCATGAATGACAAGTGTGTTGCAGGGCCGCGGTGGCCTGGTGGTGAGGTCTTGGCTTGTGAGCTGTAGGGTTTCAAGTTCGAGACCCGATTCCACCAAAGAACCGTCGTGTAAGGGGGTCTGTTGCACGTTAAATCCGTCATGCCAAACGTCCTCCCGCTGGTGTGGTTTGGCGTGGAGAGGGGGGTGCCAACTCAGGTGTCGACCTCGTCTTCTGACCGCGGTTTAAAATTACGATGTCCGACCCAAAATAGCTCTAGTGTTGCTTTACAACGGGACGTTAATATAACTAAACTAAATACACGTGTGTTGCAGGTCTCCGGTTCGAATTGCGCTTTTTTTTTTTTTACTTATGCATTTATATTAATGATATTTGCTTTTTAAGTTTATCTGTATAGGTGTCTTTCCTGAAAAAAAAACGCGATTTTACTCCAAAAACAATATTTTTATAATTAATTATTATTAGCCTGTTCTCATGCTGACAATGTCATATAATGCAATCTCGGACCATATTTCACCGTGGTATAACCGAGTGTAAGTTCAGAATGATAGATAAACTGCAAAATGTCTACTGTAATATAGCAGATTGTTTCGAATACCATACTAAACTAAGGGCATTCGTGAGTATTTTTTTTTTATTTAAAGGACCAGTTCATATGTAGGTTAGACTGAAAAATATTCATATGTAATCGGTATGTAATTCGTATAAAAATATTTTCTATTAAAAAAAAGAAATCAGAGCGTAGCTTGGTCTTAGAGATATTTTCAAAGTTAAGTAAAAAAAAGGGGAAAAATTTGGGGAAAATGGTAATACGGGATTGAATCGTGAAAGACGCTGATAGTCCAGTATACATAGGACTTACAGCAACTCTAACCAATGAGCTTTTTCCACTTTTGAATAAAGCTTAAATAGCATATCTGCATTCTCTCGGCGTGTATTTCTATCTTTTGAGTCAGAGTTCCAGACTCCCTCCGTCAGCGGTACTCTCCCATTACTACGTCCATCCATCGCGGCTGAAAGCGCAGTCAAAATTCCCATTTTCCTGAGATTGTGTTTCCCTGGGAAGCTGATTAGTCAACGTCTACAGGAGTCAGCAAAAGAGGTAGCGGAAAATTAAGAGCTACTGTGCCCTTCACTACAAATAGGTCTGTTTTCACACCATGCCGGCTGTGCACCCTCTGCCCCTTCCCCCTACACACTTAAGATTATTTCTCCTGCACAGAGAGAAAAGAAAAGAAAGAAAGAAAGAAAAAATCAGCGGAGAAGATGTCTAGTCGGTGAAAAAGTGAAATCCGTTACAATGGTGCCGAAAGAAAGAGAAGCATTTTGATTTGGATTGAAATCCTTCTTGCTTGGTGGCTCCGATGGTTTTAAAATCGAATCGGAACGTTCATCAGAGAAAGAAACGCAGTCTTCTTGAAATTGTCCACTAAAGATATCTGATAGGGTTAAAAAGATTTTCGTGACACCTCCCCCCCCTCCAAGTATGTTTTTAGTTATTAAGGTATCCGACAAGGTTTGGAGAGAAGTTAGAAAACAACAACAAATATTTGAATGTTTATTTTTTTATTAATATAAGGATAAAAAAATGAATAAAAATGAAATTATATAGCTTTTGAAGAAATATATATAGTTTTTGATATATATATATATATATATATATATATATATATAGCTTTTGAAGAAAAAGCGTATTTTGATTTAAATTTTAGCATTTATTAACAAAAACTAAGATTATTTTAGAGAAAAAAAATTGTAACAGTTTTTCATTTTTCTTTATAACATTACATATTTAACGTATCTAAGAGTGTAACTACCTCTATTATCTAAGGATTATGTTCAAAAACAATATATAAATTCATTTATGAAATTTTGGAATTTTTTTTAACAATAATTACAGTAAGCAATCATAAATCCATTAATAATATATCAATGGAAACAGAAACGTATCTATTTTTTGAAAATGCAAAAAAACAGAAAATCGAATTCATATTTTCTAAATCTAAATTCATATTTTCAACTTACCTAGTCAGATACGTTAAAATAAAATGATGAATTGAGATTTAACGAATGAAGCACTAAATAATGATAAACTAAAAACTAATTATATTCCTATATTAGCTTGAGAAATCATTAAGGTATGTCTTAATCGAGATTATTTTCTCAATTATCTATCCTACTAATGTTGAAGAATTATATAGAAACGTATATTCTCAAAGCTTACATAAATGCTATCTTATCTTATCAAATTTTCTTTTCTCATTATAAAAAACTATCTTATCTTATAAAAAAAAGGAAGGAAAAAAATGATAAGTCTTTTTTACTTTAGAAAAGTAGCTATGTTTGGGGGAAAAAAATCCATAATATGGATTTACTGTGGAAATATTGACAGTTTAAAGAAGACATAATACAGACATAAAGACATAATACAGACATAAAGAAGTTTCAAAATCCAGGGAAACCTTTTGCTTGAAAAATATGCATAATTAACAATTTTTAGCTATGTAAGACAAATAGCATCTTAAAACAATTCTATCAGAAAGGATGAACTGGAATTTTTATGTCGAATAAATATGCATAATTCATAATTAACTGTGCAAAACAAGCCGGTGTTTTTATGTCGAGTAATAAATAATTGAGTTATACAAAGGAATCAGCAATTTAAATTAAAGTCTTTAAAGAAAAATAGAATAGAGCTTTTATGCCGAGAAAATATGCATAATTAATAATTCAATTGTGCAAAGTAAGCAACAATTTAAATGTGTTTTTTTTTTTTTGCCAAGTAAATATGCATAATTAATATCTGTGCAAGGGAACTATTTTTATAGGAAGGAACTAATAACTATGTAAGAGAATTTAAAGGAATTCTTCATGTCGAGAAAGTTAGTGTTATCAGTTAGAGACTTCAGTTTTATATCGAGCAAATATCCATATTTAATAATTCACTTGTAGAAGGTCACAGACCAATTATTAAAAATAACATTAGATGGGAACCTGCTAATAAAACGGGATTTTATTCTCCAAAGAGCTGAAAGATTTTGCACAATATAATAATTTTAATGCAGTATTGCATAGAATACATTGCCTTATAGTACTATAGAGTATTTTATGCCTCATTTTTTGATAACTTTTACCCTTTGTTCTACAAATTATTGGACGTGAATATGTTCTATTCGTTTTAAATTATTGATGTGCTAGAAAAATAAGAAATTTTCTTATTGCTCGAAAAATATATAAAGTGAATATTTATTAAGTAGAGATTATATTATTCTATTGATTTTGTGCCTTTTTTTTTACTTATTTTTACTGCCACTTCTTCTGTTTTATGTAATCTTAAAGCATTTATATATAAAAGCAAGTCTCCGCTTCCCTCAAACTTTGGCCTAACCAGTCCCGCAATGTATCTTTAGTGTAAAGATGTTACAGCTCCTTATTTTTTTTCCCAACACATTAATAGATGCAATTTATCATCTGCATAAAACGAAATCAAAACAAAATCTCGGTATTTGATAATATAGGGCAGTATTTATAAAAAGATAAATTTCGAAATAAACATGAAAAGTGATTTGAAAATAATGATTCATTTTGATGAAATGAATTATTTTTCTCTACATTCAAATAACTTATTAAATTTTTATGTGCTTTGTAAATGTGGATGAAAAAGTATAGTCCGAAGATTTTTAAAATGATGCCTTGTCTTTATTGAATAAAACGTCTCGTGCACAGAAGACCGAAGTTTAACTGAATGGCTCTATTTCAATTGGATAACCCGATTTCATTTTTGGCTCTTCAGAGAATAAAATTCTGTTAACTGGATAATATTTCAGATACATACAAGTTATAAAGAAATTAAAATCTCTCGACGTTTCGCTCATCAGCTTGAAAATAAAAAAAACAATCATAAAATATCTGATTGCTGCCTTATTACGAGTGACATTTTTTTCAAGCGTTGTATTCTTTTAGTTACGCTGCGAATATTAGATAAAATATAAATTAAAAACTTGCTTTTTAAAGATAATGCGTACAATGTCTTTGCGATATTTTACTTGACATTCAAATTGTTGTTTTTAAAAAGAATATCAGTATTGTGACATAAGTTTTTGTGATTTTATAAAAGAAAGCATTCGTAGTTAATTAATTTATTTGACTTTCTCTTAAAGGAAACCAATATATAGTTGTTCATTAAAAAATAAAAAACACGGACGACCATTTTTACGGAAACTGGAACGTTATTTCTTATGATATCAACAATGTATTCGCATAAGGTTTTTTTAATTTATTTAAAATTATTCAATGCAAACATATAATTTTTGACAGAAAATCGATTATTTTTTATGCAAATTAAGAATGTGTTTTCTTCTAATTATATCAAATTTATTATTTAAAACCCTTTTTTTTACTTGCATGATGATAATAAAATTTGTTATAATACAAATAAGGTTTTATTTAATAGAAAGTAGGTAAAAAAACTGAGTCCCAAAGAAATGGAACTGTAAAAAATGAAGTTTTTAATTCTATCTTTAATAACTTCCTTGCATCTATTTTTTATAGTATTTTTTACATAGATTTTTTAAGACGGAATATTTAGCTGTTGATTCTTAACACTTAAAATTGTACGAATTGCTACCATTATCTCTACTAATAATAAAGATGAATATGTGTATATGTGTGTTGGTATTCTACAGACCAGACTATAAGACCTACAACTACCAAATTTGGTATATGCAAACCTTGGAAGGTCAGAATGTGCACCATGGAGCCATTTTTTGAAATTTCAATTAGAATTTTAATTAATTAAAACTTAAATTGAATTTCAGCGTTTTTCCGTCAAAATTGAATTTTACTCCGCTATAAAGCTTAAAAAATTGTTTTTTCAAGGATAAACTTGAAAAATTAACTTAATATCAAGTTAATCAACTTAACTTGATATTAAGCAAATATATTTTTGCTTAATATCAAGTTACTTAAATATCAAGCAAACCTTTCTTGAATCTTAACATTTTTTAAATATATATATATTTTTTAACTAATTTGTAGTATTTACTGAATTTACTTTGTTGCCCTGCAATTTAAACCAATTTCCTTGTTTCTTCCAATGCTGAATCGCGTAGTCTTCTTCCAATTTTGAGAGCTAAAGAAGGAATGTTTTTGTTTATAAGACGAATTAAAAAGTGAAGTTATAATACGGCGAAAGTTAGAAGACAGACAGTTATTTACTTTTTAAGTAGCGCTATGATGTTATAGGATTTGTTTCCACTAGAAAAGTTCGCGTGCAGAATGAACAGAACATAATACTATTGAAAATAATGCTATTTTGATTACTAAAGGACATGAAGTTATATCTAAATTATTTAACTTGAATTTGAATATGACCAACAACTCCAGCGTGTCAGTTAGATGCCAAAGGTGCCCAATGCTTATTAGAAAAAGAAATTGCAGATAATTTAAAGTTAGAAGATAAATTAACTAGACAATTAGGACTTTAACAGTCCTTTGATGACTGGTTTGCATTAGAATGAAAAGAGTATGAGTAAAAATATTGAAATATACCAAGACTTTAATGTCTCTAATAATTTAATGCTCAAAAATTGTTTGTAGACAGGATCATGAGTGTGTTGTTATATCCGACACATTTAACTTAAATTAAATTAAACCAATTCTTAGCAAAATAGATGATCGCCA
>JAPMOR010062891.1:0-23095 GCA_026543865.1 Argiope aurantia | reverse complement strand
TTTTTTCAATATTATTGATACATTATTTTAATAAATCATTAATGTTATTTCATTTCGTTTCATCGTTTCTCAAAAGAAAACCCTAAATCTTTCAATATTCGGTAAAGCGTAATTCGGCTAATGTTTTTCGAAAAGATATCTGTATAATCGTTCACATCTTTTAAAACTTTATCTAATGTTGGGATCTCATTTCTAAGAAAATATGCATGGATTTTTCTTCAAATACAGGATAATGTAAAATCATCATATTTTACAAGACCTGAATGCTTACCTTACTGAGCCTAGTCATTTTTTCCCAGGGGTACTTAAAGGACTGGATGCCTTTATTTCTTTTTTTCAAAAGGAAAACTGTTCATTGCGAAACACCTGTAAGGTGCGAAGCTTTATCGACGATTTAATTGATAGAATCTTGAGGGTTTTCTCGGTGTCGAGAATAAACGTTTAATATGTTTCTGCATGCTGCACTTTTTGTTGGTTTCACTCGTCTTGAAGGTGTGCACAGCGTAGTCGGTGATAACATTTTCACTTTTTCAGACATTTTAGAAGAGAATAAAAATAACAAATCGAATAAATATTCAACAATCAAAACTAATAACTACTAATGTGATTAATAGTATCAAAAATATCAGCTGGTAAAAAAGCGAGAATAAAAAAGTACGAAAGATTATAACGGTTGTGAACTGAATGAAGCTGAATTGGCTGAGACGTTAAAGAAAAGCGCGCCAAATATTTGACCTTGAAGACCGGTTCTAGCCAAAGTGGAATTCATTATGTTAATCTTTTAGTTTTATTCGTTCGCTTTATTTACAAAATACTTAACAGATAAGCACTTCTAACTTGAGAATAATTTTAAATACATACTGATAAAAAAAGGATTTCTGTAATTTATGATATTATTTGATAAATTTCTGCGGATTTTAACTATTTTAAAATTGGAATTGATGGGGAGAGTACTCTTTCCCAACGCGGAGCGTCACATTTTCTACCTTTTACAATGCTGCCAACTTAGGGTGAAACAGAGTATAGAACTTCACGTGATCTCACTGACATTTGACAGCGTTATTGATCTACATACAGACTTTTTCTTTTGCACTTTGTCACTCAGTGAATTAAAGAATTAGGTTCATTCCATAAATGGAAATTCTGTAATTGTAACAAGTCTTTAGTGAAACTCACATGAATACAGACACAGATAGCAGACAAAATCAAGATTCATCAGTAATCAACTCGCAGGACTGTTGTTGATACAATAGAATGGCTTGTGTATGTGTCGGAGGATGAGCGAGTTACAAGAGGACTTCTAACCATCTCCACATGACTTGTATCAACGTTAATGTATGCTGCCAAATTCTGTTTTTTTTTTTTTTTTTTTTTTTTTTTTTTTTCTAAATACATTTATTTCTAAATGCTAATCGTCTTGTAACGATAGACTCCGTGTACGATCTGAACTAAAGCATTCATTTATATGAATTATTATTGGAATGTTATTCATTGAATCTTTGCGCATCTTAAATGGATAAAGGTCCATATCGATTAAGCCAAGGTAGGGTACCACACCCTAAGTATATGGGGTAACGATTCCCAGTTCCTGATATATTTCTTTTCCAAAGGAAAAACCCACCAATGCGTCTTTTGATGCATGCACTGTCGTCTATCGCATCCTCCACTTACGAACAATCTTCCTAACAATGATGCTTTTTAATCATTCCAAACTCAGTTCGTGGCATGCATGTGACATGCTTCATACAGTGGCTCAGTGCACACTTGAAACACAATCACATAATTCAGAAGACATTTGTGGGTTTCTTCTGACAGAAGTTTATTTATTTATTTATTTTCTTCTTTAGCACGCATTTTTAATGACGCTCACATAACCTTATTTTATATTCAAAGTCTGGGTATTATATTTAGAAACATATCTTATTAATTTCTTGTTTGTGTAATATTTATCTATTTTTTTTATTAATTGATACAAGAGGAAACTACCTGGTAATGAATTTGAGAGAAATAGAATACAGAATGCTATTATGATTATTTTAATAATTTATTAAGTATAATGAAGATCATAAAACAGAAAATAATAAAAATGAAAAATCACGTTTTTGTTTGAGTATTAAGTAGAAAATAATTGTTTTAAATAAATATTCAGAGTTCAAAGCAAAAATTATAAAAGTATGAAGGCCTGGAAACAATATAATGATATTACAGCACAAAAAATGTTAGAGAGAGGGAAGATTCTGAAACAAATCTTTAAATGTATCTCGAATCTGTTTAACATCACCTCTCTATTGTCTCATATTTTTTACTTGGGTATTAAAAAGTTTTGTATTATAATTATTTTCCATGCTCAAAGAAAAAAGGTTATTTTTTTTATTGTAGTACATGCTGATACGCTTGCATATATGGACTTTCGATAATTATTCTTTTAAATTATAGAAAGAAAGAAAAGTATCATGTAATATTAGAAATAAATAAAGTGAATAAATTTATACATAAAAAAGTTAAGTAAGGAGGAATTTCTTTATTCAATAAATAAACGAGTGTAGTCTTTGATCGGCAGAAAAAATTCCCGTTCAAAAATAGCCGATAAGCAACTCTTTTTTTTTTTTTTTTTTTTTTTCTGGCCTCCAAACGCATGTGCCGTTGACAAGTTGTTAAAAAGCGAAAAGGATTTTTTTTTCAAATTATTTGTAGCACATCTCTTGAAGCAAAAGAGGAAATTGTGAAGAGAGAAGAATGTGACTCATTTGTGTTAAAATGGTATTTCTTTTTCAATCACGTCGTGAAACTGTACAAGGTTACGCTTTCATCCAGTTGAGGTGGTGGTGATGGGGTGATTATTCTCATTTTGTGATAAAATTATTTTTTGAAACTTATTAAAGAATTAAGGAAGATTTCAATCTACATTTGTACTTGCGAAATATGGGAAGAGAAAGTGCTGTCATCGCAAACAACTTCAGCCGTGAAATTTCATGAATATCTTCGCTTTAATTTAAAAAATAAAATACTTTCCAATTTATATCTGAACACTGTGAATACGTTTAACTTAAGATTTCAACCAGCTGAATAAGAGAAATTTTGTGTATAGTTTTATCACCAAAATTGTAAATATATTTCAAATCTGTACTATATAAGTCAAAGTGCTTGTTGACCTTGGACGCGATAACTAAAGAAACATATTAAAATAAATTCGACCTTTGCCATCGCAACTGTGAATCAGATTTTGTATCCTGATAGGAAAAAATGCAGAAACATACTCTCCATTGTGATATGGACCTGTCTCGTGTAATCTTAAATTTTAAGGACTTGCTATACGTGCAGCAATGCAGAGGGTGAAACTTAATTTTTTTTTTTTTTTTTTTTTTTTTTGCAAAATCTTTGATCTTTTGGTATACGAGAGAGGCGAGAGGTTTTATTCTTATTGAAGAAAGATGATATTCGAACGCAATCCAAAGATATGGCAACGCATGCTGTCTAAATCTTCTGGCAATGATATTATACGGAAGCTCATTTGGTAATCAGCTAAAGGATTCGGGTGAATCCTCTTTCAGAGTAATGACTTTCGATCGTTCGGTACCGCTCTCTTTTGTTCTTAGCTCATTTTCTAAATGGAAGACCAAACAGGTGATCGCCCTTGATTACTTCCTTTCTGTAAAGACTTGAAATTTGAAATTGCAATTCAATCTCGGTTGTTTCTGACATGGCCGAACATCCAAAAATAACAGCAGCCCCTCCCCCTTCATACAAATGCTAACATTTTGTTTCTCTGTGATTCCCCACTTGGAAAAGAAATATGTCTGCAGATTGCATTAATAACAGATAAATAAAATGAATGCATTTTTATTACTACACAGATTTAACAAATTTTACAATTATTTTAAGTAGGTTTGTTAAAAAATGATGTATGATTTTGAAAAACAATACTTTAATTAGTTATAATTTTAATTAATAAAAATATCATACGCAATAAATTAAATTTGTAATTGCAGCTAATAAAATGCATTTTTTTCAAATGACTGAAAGTAAAACAAAATCTCCATCTTATTGCTTATGAGTATTGATATCTGATTGATATATAATAATGAGCATCTTTTCTATCTGTCTTATTCATTTTCTAAAAATTAATTCTATAATCAGCAAAATGTTACAATGTTATAAATGTTAAATTGAGGTTGCTTGAAACAATTCATCAGTATTGATAAATATAACGTGTCCAAGAATTTAATTTATGATGAATAAAATTTAGTAAATTAATATGAGTATTTAATAATCAAAAATTCTGATATAAATATTGCGAATTACACATATTATAAAAATTATTGAGAACGTAAGATATAAATATAAATTTTAAATAATATTTAGGTGAATTCATAAATCCATAACCAGCATACTGAAATTTAGAATTATACTATTCCTTTGAGATTTTTTTAATCACAACAAGGTTATCTTATAAATTGCTACACTCCCCAAGGTAATCTCAGTTTGAAATTTTTTAATTGTTTATAACTAGCCGCTATTGGGGACTAGCCTTTCCGCTCAGAATTTTGCCAATCTAGCTATTAAACTATTAAGAAGAAATGCCTTTTGCTACAGAACAGGTCTTGAATCTCTAGAAAATAATAGGAAAAGTGAGAATGCGCAACTGGAATGTTTCTTTTTAATTTTAAAATGTTGAAAATTAAGCAAGAAGTTTTGCAACGATAACTTCCGATATATTACCACACAAAAACAATTTTTACACAACCTAAAATTATTCGTAAATATTGCATTCTATTTTAAATATTTTTATGCAAATTTTTTTTATATATATTGTTGTAATGCAAATCTTAAAATCTTTAAATTTACAGTTTCCCTTTTGTTAAAAAGCTTAAATATTTAACTGAAAAATTTATATTTTAGATCTCACAAGTGTCCCCCCTCCCCACCTTTTTATAAACCCAAGTGATGACGCATATACATGCCGAACGCAATACAAAATAGTTGCATAGTAATTTTTGGAAGAAAAAAAAAGATTTCATTTTTATTGGATACCAATTATTCAAACCGACCGCCCCAAAATGATTTGAATTGACGTGTATACACAATGTAATCACTTAATTGATTAATATAAAATTTTATTTTGATTGCAATAATGCATAATATTCTTTATTTCTTTATTCTTTATTTTCATTTATTCTTTATTTTAAAAAATGCAGTGCATTTTTTTTGACTTGCCAATATTTTTTAACTTGATTTTTTTTTCTTGCTTCAAATAAGATGCTCTAGGATAAACAGATTTCCCACGAGTGGATTTTCAACAAGAATTCGCTGCGTGTCCAAAAATAAATAAAATGATAAAATAATGAAAGGGAAGTATTTTCAGAGGTGGCAGGATTTTCGTAATAGGTTCTTTAGATTAGATGGAGCATTCTGTACATGATCCTCTTTATGGTCTCCCGTAAAAGGCAAATCATGAAAATTTCACTTGCGACAGCGGTGGTAGACTTGGAAACAGCCCTCCCCGCCCTCATCTTATGCAATAGTAATCCGAAATTTGCTGGCATTGTGCTGAATTATGCCAACGTCCCATCGTTCCGAACTCGTAATCGTAGAAAAGAGAGTAGACTTAATCGTATTGAATAGCATCCCTGCTGCGAAGAGTTTAGTCAAAAGCTTCTGGCACAAAAACATCATGAATCTTTCTTCGGAAACACGTAGTATGATTTCATATAAATTATCGTATACCTAAAGACGTATATCTAAATTCCTAAACATAGGCATTTGTCGGATATTTTAAAATCGTTCTGCATGTTACAGAACTCACACAGTGATGTCATTTGTTATCGCTGATATCTTACAATAGTATTGCCTTAATTTGGGCTGGGAAAGACGTTATAAGGCTTAGAAAGTAATATAATCTGGATACAAAAGAATTATGGGAGAATATTTTTTATTAATTGATTAGGATACTAATTACACTGGCAGACAATTGCTAAGGACGCAGGTAAATGTGGAAGTTATCAAATGCGGGATACAGTAAGTTTGTTGTGCGTATGCAAATTTTGGTTTGCCAAATTTGTTTGTCAGTTAACAGCGATGATAAGATATATAAAGGAATTGACACAGATCGGCTGCTATGCTTCAAGCGCAAAGCTTAACGGTGAAGAATCAGTTGACGAATTTGTTGTTTTTGGAATGTCTATCCAACACCACAGAGGATTTTACGCATGGTCGTTTTAATTTTAAGATTGAAGAAGGACGGGAAAAAACAGATGTTCCCAGGGTGTTTGACTTCAGCCACAATGCTGTTTTAAGGCTTTGGAGATCATTTCAAATAAATGGAATGTGTATAAAACATCATAAGGAAAATCCTCTTCGCAGTACGACACCTGCACAAGATAAGTACATAGCGCTATCAGCAGAAAGGAACCGATACAGCACAACCAGTCAGGTAGCAGATCCGTTTCTGGCTGCTACTAGAGAACTGTTCTGAAAAACTATCGCTAGATGTTTGCAACAAGGAGGACTATATGCCATCCATCCTGTTTCGTGCATACCATTTTCCAGACGTCATCGTGTTGCCCGTTTATCATGGTGTCATCAGCATCGCGATTGGTGGGAAGAGGACTGAATTTGCATATTCTTCTCAATGGGAATTAAGTTCAGCCTCTCGTCCGATTGTCAACGACAACTGATCTGACGTGAGAGCCGTACTGTACATTGTCCGGCAAGCATACAGGAAAGATGCCAATATTCTAAAATGTAGTTTCATGGTATGGCCCGGTATCATGCTCAGTGACTGTATGTCCTCTATGTTCTTCCAGCTGGGACTATGAGTGGCGAGCGTACATTATTGATGATTTGCTGCCTCATGTTCGCATCTGTGGTGAACGCTGATAAATTTCTTTCCATGGACGGCAACACAATATTTCATCGAATAGTCGCTGGCCATGAGTGTCTTGTATACGAGAATATTCAAATTCTCGGTTAACCAGCACATTCTCCATATCTGATTCCCTTTGAAAATGTTTTTGATGTTTTGGGTAGGAATCTTGCTGATCGACAGTGCTCTCCAATAAACAAGAACTTCCACATCCGTGCACAGGCAGAGGAATGGGATAAATTACCCTAATACCTGCTGTATATGTTTGAGAAAAGCATGCTACGAATTGTGTAATCTTGCATTGCCCTTTATGGTGGCCATATATCGTATTGACATCTTCCGCCAGAATACCTTCAAATAGTAATTGCATTTTTTCACTTTTACGTAGCAAGCTCAAGATGATCATTAGGGTGAAACGAAGATACGAACTTTTGATTTTTAATTTGGAATAGAGCGGAAAAGTTGCCTTTTGGTGTAGATAAAATAAATTATAAATATGAGCAATATTAGAGTACGTCTTGAGGTGCCGCAGGAACATTAAAGTTTCATAAAATTGAAATTTTTGCTAGATTGTAAAGTTTTTTTTTTACGAAATAATCAAATTTTGATTTTAAATTTGTAATAGGGTGGAAAAGTTGTCTTTTGGTATAGATAAGATAAATAAAAATTATAAAAAAATATTGGAGTACATCTTGTGGTGCCACAAGGATGTTACATTTTCATAAAAACACACTTTTTGCAACTTTTTAAAAAATTTTGCGAGCCTCGATTAGGAAATAAAGAGCTTTAAATAGGCGTTATAATACGAAAAGAAGAATAAAAACAATTTTACTCTTGCATTCGTATGGCATCCAGGAAGCTGAGTCATCATTGGAGTGGATGTTATTGAAGGTCTGCGTTTGGTGACGAGATCAGAGCTGGTGCCAAGTTCAGTTGAATTTGAGTTTCCGCTCCGTCTGTTGTGTATTAACGTAACTGATTTGTGAATTTATGCCTTTTGTACTTTGTAGTTACTAAAAATGGCTCAAGTTAAGTTAGTGAAGACAAAACAAATGACAGAATGCCCTATTTTTGGGAAATTTAGTGATTTGCTTGAATTGCTTTCTTATGAATCTGTTATGAAGTGCTATTGTTATATTTGACATAACCTCAAAATTGAGAGAAGGATCCTTCTGTAAGTGAAATATGTGACATTTTAGTTCCCATAATAAAACAAATATGGGCAAGAGCTTCTATTACCGTTATTTCTGTTAAAAGAATTTTACAAATGATAAAAGCTTATCATGCTAAATAAGGGAATTTATTAAACTCCAAAAGCAAAAAAGGTTCAAATAAGTTTGATTCCAACCTCAAAAAATTTAGAGAAGAAGTTAAACGTTTATTTGATATTGCTGCCTGTAAATGTGTAAATTTTAATACTTGCACTTGCATAAAATAAAACGAAGTACCAGTTATGGAACAAGAGTTTCTAAACGATCAACGTTCTAACAGGAAAATGGTTATAGGTAACATTGATGTAGCTGCCACAAGCGTTTCGCGAAAAAGAGAAGGAAGAAAAAGTAAACAACTACAGAGAATAGTTAAGTTTAATCAAGAACGGACAAAAAATACTATTGTGCCAGAAATGGTTATTGACAGAGCTGATTAACAACAATGTTCTTTAAGAGAGCACGTACAAGAAGAGACAGACCAACCAGATCCATTAAATAGATAAGAAGAGATAAAACTAGACCAGACCCTTCGAAACTGAATGAAGAGAAAAGCACTTAAATGCGTATTTAATTGCCATCTGTAGCTTCAGTTGCTGACCGTATCGGAATATCACATAGAGCTGCTACAGCTATAGCTAGTGCTGCTTTACAGGACTTGGGTGTAAAAACAGAAGAAGACAAAACCTATGTAATAGACAGGATGAAAATTAGAAGAGCAGGATCAGCAAATCTAAGAGTTTTCATTAAAGACAATCGTTATACTCAGATAACCAAAAACAGAGGATTGTTTTTTGATGGGAGAAAAGACATAACTATTGTTCAAGAAAAGAGAGATAGTAAGTTGTATAAAAAAGTTATTTCAGAAGAACACGTTTCACCAATAGAGGAACAAAACTCAAAGTTTTTAGGCCATGTAACACCTAAATCTGGCACTGGAAAAGTCATAGTATACAATATACTGGAATTTCTTATAGAGGACACAACAGAAAACTTTTGAACTTGACTGCTGTTGGGTGTGATGGAACCTTTGTAAACACTGGGTATAATAATAGTGTGATTTCTTTGATGGAAAAGGAAATAGGAAGACCTTTACAATGGTTAATCTGTTTGTTCCATCGTAATGAGCTACCATTACGATATCTTTTTTGTCACTTAGATGGTAAAACGGAAGAACGCAATGAGTTTAAAGGCGAAATAGGTTAGCAGCTAGAAAACTGTACTAGTCTTCCTGTGTTTACCTTCTTGTCAATTGAAAATAACTTTCCTCTCCTGGTAAACAAAAATGATTTAAGTACAGATCAAAATTATTTATTGGATATTTGTATCGCTGTGTCAAGCGGAAATTTCTCACTCGATTTATCTTTAAGAAACCCTGGAAAACTCGCTCACTCTAGACGGTTGACATTAGACAATTGCTTGCTTCGCTTGTATGTGGCAACTGAAAATATTAAGACACTGGATGAGCACGTTGCGAAAGTATATGTGCCTGTGTGGTTTAATATTAAGTTAAAACCATCATGTACGTATGGTTCCAAACATCTGTTTAATTTATCTCATATTCACGCTATCTCTCAGACGATCTCAAGAACGTTATAGACCCGATTATTCGAAGAAATATGTACTTTGCTGCTTCAGAAAATATCCTTTTATCCATGCTAAGTGATGAACATAAAATTCAAAGAGAACTTGGTTTACAACGTGTTTTAAAAGCAAAAACAGAAAGTAGAGACATATTTAGAAAGTTCAAAGTTCCATAGATAAACTTCGATGCAAAGGATTACATGGACATGATCTCATGCTCTGAAAATGACGTAACTGATCCCCCCCCCCTTGTTAACACATGTTTCTAGTGACTCTCAAAGACTTTATACTGAAGGGATCTGAAGCTGAGCCAAATAGTTCAGGGGATTCGGTTATCGACTTTCCCCGGTTTCCTTGTCATACGCAAACTGTGGAAAGAGCTGTTAAACTGGTGACTGAATCTGCCCAAAATATCTGTGGTTCAGTCGCAAGGGAAGGACGCATAAGAGCAAAAATTGACTCACGTGTGAATATTCCAAAATTTAATTTAAAAAAAAAAGGTTTATTGTGGCAATGAAGTAGAAACAAGCATTTTGCAGCTGTAACATTTGTAATAATTAAGGATATAGAAGTAAGGAACACAAAATTTGACATAAAAGTATATTTTTTATTACTATATTTTGTAATTAAAAATTTTTGAGGTGTAGTGCTTATGTATGTATTTAAAACCATCTTTTGTAACGTAATATCCACTTGAAAAATTCATGAAATTCTTTTTGTCAAAGTTTATAATTTTTCAATTTTTTTTACAAACTTTAAGTTCTTTGCGGCACCTCAAGATGTTATAGTATTGCAATCAAATTAATTTTTTTTAATTTTGAACCTAAAAGGCACCTTTTACTCTCTATTACCAAACTGAAATCGAAAAAATAAATTTAAAAGCCCATTTTGAAATTTGTCAGTTTTTTCAAATTTCAAGCTCTTTACGACACTTCAAGATGTTGCATTATTGAAACTAAATTTTCAATTATTCTTTATAAACCTAAAAGGCAACTTTTCCCCACTATTGCCAAACTAAAATAAAATAAAAATAAATAAATAAAGGGCCGTTTTCTTTCCACCCTAATGACCATTTGGTCCCTTGAACACTTTTCAAACCCTTCGGTATTTCAAAGCACAGTAAATTATCGTTACTGTAATATTCTAGCATTTTATTTCACTTTGCATCTAGTTATGCGTACATTTTTATTCTCTATTTAGCAATTTCTGATTAATTTTTAATAATTGTCTACCAGTGTATTAATATATGAAGAAAAGTATTAAGTGTACTAATATATGAAAATCTGTTTAATTTTTTTACTTAATATGAAACTTAACCTAATATTTAAAAATTTTCCAATTTAATCTAAGTTTCTTTTTCTATTTTTAATTTTTTTCCCTCTAAGCCCCTGTCAGTGGCTCCGATTATTAAATTCTTTCTGTTGCAAAATTGATTGCAAATCTCAGTTCCTGTGAAGCATTCTTCTAAAAAGATGCACTAGTTATCCTGAATTGTATATGTTATTTTTTCGTCTGTTTGAGATGCTTTGTTACATTTCTGTCTTTTTTTTTGTATATTTTGTAATTCCGTGATTTTTATTTCAGCCATAGTCTACTGAGAGAAATCTTTTGGGATGACGTCAGTTGTGGTCAGGGTAGTAAATGAAATCAGAAAAATGAAGAGTACGAGTCCCATGATTACGTGTTTTCTTGCTTCAGTACATTTTGGAAACTAAGCGGCAACATTTTAAAATATAATTAAACATGAAATTTTAATTTTTGACAAGATAATTTACGGACAAATGATTAAATGGTTATGAAAAAAAGACAGCGGAATTCGGACATCAGTATTTTTACAAAAATAAGTACCCAGAACTCAGATTTTTTTATATGAACTCAAATTTTTTGAAAATAACTTAGTTATAGAAGGAAAATTTTCCCATTACTTAATTGACAAATCTGTATTTTTTATAAAGTGAAAATGCCGATTCTGATTCATGTGAATACATATTTCGAATTTACCAAAATTAATTTTTTATAAAAAAATTCTATAAAAAAGTTATTTTTTTATAATTAAAATATTAAATATTAATTTTCTAGAGTGAATATATATAAATAGCATAATCGTTCTAAAGCAATGAAATGCGTTTAATATAGCACGAATAAGTGCTCAACTCAATGTGTCAAACTCTTCGAAAGGCATTTCAATTTTCAATCATAGGCATTTTCAATGAATTTTGTCAAGGCAAATCAGTGTGTTGTTACACTCTACCGATTGCTCCTAAAGCAATGAAACCTCTTGAATGCATGCGGAGAGTCTCTTAATTTAGTGCATTAAGCCACTCTAAAGAACAGTTTAAATTCGAACAAAGTTTTTGGAATAGTTTTTTTTCCAATAAATCTTATCAAGACACAGATAAAAAAATCGATATTTTGCTGCAAACGATCTATTATAATTTATGAATAGAAAATTGCTTAATACAATCAGAGCAGGCCTCCCACTTCATTGAGTAAAACTGCCCTAAAGAATTTTTTTTTTTAATTTGTGAGAAATTTTTGAAACTAATATCTAAATCTTATATCAGTTTAGTTACAAATGATTTATTATAACAAAAGCACTGAAACTTTCACAATATCCAGAAAAAGCGTCTGAAATCATTCAAACAGGATGGTCAGAAGAGTCCTTTAAAGTTCAGGGAAATTTCTGGATTGATTATTTCTTATAAAACTTGCCAAGATGCAGTGAAACATGGATGTTTTAATCTTGTTTTTTATTACCAGAATAGGCTCCTAATTGATTGCATCAAACACTTCTAAAGATTTCTTTAAAATGGTAAAAACATTTTGACGTGCAGATATTCATTTTTTGATTTTCGTCGAAATGCAGTGAAAAATCGATGTTTTGTTATAATCGATCTATTACTCATAATGCATTAAAAGGCTAGTAGGCACCCAATTCATTATTCCGGAGATATCTTAAAAGAATTGCTTAATGTGTCCGATATGTGGTGAGAAATACCGACGATTCAGTGCTATTTCTCCTAAATTCTTGAAATTTTTAAAAATAAAATCAAGGAAGGCTACCAATTTATTATATGAAATTGTTCTAAAGAGTTTTTTTTAAAGTAGTGGAAAAACTTATGGAAAAGTAATTTTCTAAGAATCTTACCATTATACAGTGAAAAATCATTTTTTTTAAACATTCAATACCTTTTTCCTAAAGAATTGAAGCTTAATATAACCAGTGTTGGCTAAAATTCATTTTATCAGGGTGACCAAAACAGCTGTATAAAATGTCGATAAATTTATTGAATAATAATTATATAAGAATCGATGAGTATATAGAGTGAGAAGTACCGATTTTTTAATCCACCTGTTGCCCTTAAAGTATTGAAACGTTTTAATATAACAGGAATAGGCTCCCAATCCATGGTGTCAATGTCTTCCAATGAGTTCTTTAAAATTGGGTGAAATTTCTGATACGTCGTACTCTCTATTAATCTCGTCAAAATACAGTGATAAATCGGTGTATTGCTGCACTGGATGTATTACTCCTAAAGAATTGAAACATGTTTAATACAATTAGAATGTCATTCTATTTTATTATATCAAAGAGCTCTAAAGAAATGTTTCAATTCGAATAAAATTTTTGGAATGACATTTTTTATATAAATCTCACAAAAAAAAACAGAGAAATTTTTTGCTTTGTGATTCCTAAAGCATAAATTTATTTTACATATCCAGGGTAGGTTCCTGTTTTGCTGTATCAAGCTGTGCAGAGAATTTTTTTAATTTACGAAGTAAGTTAAAATATAATGAGAAAGCTTTGTTTTGCCTCCAATTAATTTTTTGATTATAAAGCATTGAAACTTATTTAACCCTTTTGGCTCGATTTTTTGCATGATTAAAATTGTAAATCTATGTAAAACTGTCTTTTTTTTCTATAATAACCTATGCAATAATAGGTTCTATTTACTCGCTAGAGAAGTCTGTTCTTTAAGACGTATTTGTCCTTTAGAGTCGAAAATATGAATACAATCGGAGAAGGTTCTCAATTCATTGTCTGAAGCTCTTCGAAAGCTTTTAAACTTTGTAGAAACTTATAGAATAAATTCTTTTAATGAATATCGGCAAGATACAATGAAAAATAGATTATTTATTCACAATAATATAGCCCCCTACCTGATTCTTTTAAATAATTGAAATATGTTTAACATAAGTGAGTGTTTCTAGCTCTTCTTTAGAGTTGTTTTAAGGAAAGAGAAACATCTCAAATGGCTATATTTTTTTTACCAATCTCTCCAGTATACAGTGAAAAATTATTATTTTGCTTCAAACGATCTCACCTGAAACACAGAATCTTGTTTAATATGCCTAAGTAGGCTCTGAAGTCATTATACACGAGTTATACTTGAATGTCTGCGGTTTTCGAAATATTTGTCATCAGCGAAAATCCAAACACAATATAAGAGAAAAGAAAGACGACATCAAAGATTTTTTTAAAAGATATCTTTATTTATTGCTAATTTGAAATTCTCTGTAGCTGGATGAAGACAGAACATCAGTGATATGAAACAGTCATGACTGATACAATTCAAACAGATTATTGCTTTCGAATCGTTGAGCTATCACATTTGAAACGGTTTTATCTGCTACGAACCTACTTTCATCGACCCTCTAAGTATCTGTATTACTTGATGGAGATATTGTTCGAACAAACGATGTAAAACATGATTATAATGAATGTTATTATGGATAAGAAATTGTTTGGTACTTTTCAGTTATACAACCGGAGGAATACTTCAAATTGAACAATTTTGCACCGTAAAATGTGGACATAGCGAAGGCAACAGTCTCGTCCCTGCAAACGACGTTGCAACTTCTACGATGACTTTTCGCATCAACATTTGTGTTTATGACAACAGATGTCGGATTAACGGAAAAGTACCAAATGGGTTGAGGTTGCTATCAACCTTATTATTCATTTCTTCCAAGTTAAAAAAAATACATAAATAAAGATCAAAATCTAGAATCGTGTACATTCATTAGGTTTAAAAGAAACATATTTCTTGCTGACAGTGATGGTTTCTTGGTAAAGGGGAAATACGGAATCATAGATTTTCAAGAAATTAAGTACTTCTGCCAAACCTAATTTAAAAAATAAAATGAAGTGCTAATGCAATTTGTAATCGTGAAATCTTTATACCGTTTCGGAATATTTCTCTGTTAAGAATGATCGTATTTTATCTCAGGTCTTTCCAGGTTCAATTATGAAACGACAGATCATCATTATTTATTCATCAATTAAACAATGTTTCATTAAATTGATTTCTCTTTTCCTTGAAAATATGATTTTCATCAGCAATTTTTTAATTTTTTTTTAATAGGCAAGATTGTTTAATTCATATAGTACATATTTTGGTATTTAAATAATTGCTTGCCCTTTTTTTAAAAAAGACTAACTGCATTTTTCAAAAACTATATGCCATGAATAAAAAAAAATAATAAAAAAAATAAAAAAAAATTAGCTCATTAGTTGCAACTTAATGCAATGGAGCCACCTGAGATTAGATCTGAACTTTATTTTTTCAAGCAAGAATTCGGAATTTTTTTTACCAAATTCGACGAATTTGGCAACAGTTTCACGCAATTAAGGTCTAATGGTTAATGGCCTTTTTAACGGATGATGAAACTATCGCAAAGTCGCTAACAAGATAGTGGCATTTCATATCTAATTAGAATATGTTGGAGGCATCAAAATTTCTAGTTCTTCGTAAATTAAAGAAAAATTTAATGGCTACAAGTTAAAATAAAGTTAGAATATTCCGAATAAAAAAAAATTGTAAAATCATATGTTAGACTTGATGCTTTAGAGTCTCTGTATAGCGTTATTCTTTATTGCTTTCTTCAAAAGGATAAAGGTCAATTATATTACAGCAAACATTTTATTGCGAATAACAATTCATTCTTTCTTACAACCTCTACCACTAATGGAAATATTATTGCTATTCATTGATTGTATGAAATTGCTGCGACAATGGCGCTTGTCTATATAAAAATTCAAACTCTACACTCAAAGACTTTGATTGGTTTTAATCTTATCTAATTTCTTCGTGAAATTTTTGCCGTGCTGTACATTTTTTACGTAAGCTGTCCTAAACCCTCTGTCAGTAGTGCTCGTTCTTCAGAGCGTTTCTTGGCAGCGACTCAACAACGATCTAGGCGTGATGCTCAGTCCATAAGTATGTTACGCGATATCCAAATTGAAAATGAACTATTCAAATTTATTTCCCGACTTATCTTAGTATTATGATCTATTACTTATCAGTCTTTCGATTAATGCTGATTTTCGGACTCTTTTAACAAATCCACGCATTTTTTCTTGCCATTTGGTTCCTTTTCGAGTGAATTATGCACTACTGAAGACTGCACAGATTTCAGCAACAATCTTCGTTCTTTCCGGACAAATAAGATGCAAACAAGATGTGTTTCTATATATATATTCTAAAAATAGGGACCGTAAAAATTAATGCACTTTATTACTTCCTCATGTACGAAATATACAAAGAGAACATGTTGTATCCGTCAAAAAATGCGACTATACTATTTTGAAATTTTAGATTTCCCTAAATAAAAAAAAAGTTACAGAATTATGTCTATCTCTCAACCTGTCTCTCTGTGGATATCATAATTCAAAAAAGGAATAAGCGAGACAGCGAAAATTTGGTATGAGGTTTCATACTAAAATTGCAAATGTCAGTCTTGTCCCTATTACTAAACTTCATCCAGTCAACGTGGATGAAGTTTGTCGAATGTGTATGTTGTTGCAAAATGGCATGGAATAGATTGTTGGTACGTGCTTTTGTCAAGAGAAATATAAATATATATGAAATTTTTGGTCCAAACTGGAAGCATGCATATGCTCAGGATCACAACATCCCAAATAAACGAAACTTGATTTGAGGTTTCACCCTTAACATTGAATCAAATTTTAAAAGCCATCCGAAGCACATAATCACCCCTCTTCATTGTATTTTCGAAGCAGAAAATTGAACATTTGGAATAAAGAAAATTCAAATGTTTATATTTACATCCTTCCTCTTTAAATACAGAATGTAAAAACCTTTTTTGTGTTGCTAATCACAGTAGATGAATGAGCAAAACATTTCATGAGCCATCAAGAACCGCACTACGAGCTGATCATCCGCCTACATCGCTGTTCTGGAGCACGAATCCCTCCGGCGATGAGGAAGTGCAGAATTTTTTCCGGAGGAAAATGATTTTGTCTTTCTGCTAAAGAAACATTGCCGATGAAACAGCTTTCGTTGCCTGTTTTCAGGATAAAGTTTGCTCATTTTTCAACGGAACCTAATTAAAAATATCGTGCTGCTTAAGATAAATAAAATATTATTCTTTAACTTTCATTAAATGAAATTCTTGAAATGCTATTTAAAGTAATTCTATTTAAAGCTGCTTTGTCTTGACTTGCATCATGTTTTATGAATATGGAACTTAGCGAATGATTTTTCACCCGCTTCATGACATTCGAATTTGTGCATTTTTGTGTTCTGGGAGTTATTACTCTATTTCAATATTTTCATAACTTAATTATAGATTAATGATGTTAATTTTAACAAAATTTTGATTTCATATGAATTTCGAATGGTTCTATATGGATTTGGGAAAGAATTTGAGGGGAATTTATAAATTCAAGATTTAATAATCTTTAAACTAATGAATTATAGATTGAAAACAAAAAAATATTTCATGTTAATTAAAATAGAAAAGCATATGGATTATACATATTTAAAAAAAAGTGTGGCAAAAAAACTATGTACATTTAATTTATTCTGCATTTTAAAACAGGCTTTTTGGCATAAAAAATAAGATAACAATTTTATTGATATCCTACAAAATGACTCGATATGTGGAAATAAATTATCATGAAAGGAATAAAATATAACTTAAGATTAGAAAAGAAACAAATTGCAATGCAGATTTCAATTATTCAGGTGGGAGAAAAATGACATCTGATATTTGTACAAAGATCTATCAGGTCCAAAATTGAAACAAAAAGAATAGAAAGTTCCACTCCATTTCCCGCCAACTGCAATATTAGCCAGAGAATCCCATTTTTGTTGTGTTAATCAATTTACACACAAAATAGAGACATTTGCATCGGCAGATTCAAATGATGCTGCAGTTGAACAAAATTCAGAAATTGATACACAGAATTAATTTCTAAATTTTGTAATTCCACAATTACAGCGGCCTAATTGCCTGCAATATCCCATATTCATTCAATACTGAACATGTTTTTGCACTGGATTGTGTCTTCGATAAATTTCATGGGAATTCTTTTATAGTTTAACGTGCATTTCTTTGCAGGGTGCCACTGCCTTTTCCGGATATCAATCTCTGCAACTTTTGATTGTGGAATCATTTAAAAAGGATGGTTTTTAAAAGGAACGTTGACAACCTAGAAGTGTTAAAGCTTCGCATAATGCTGCAGGCTCAACAAATTAATATTAAACTTATGCAGCAGATCGTACTACTCAACTATTGGCTTTCTTAGAATATTTGGAAAGGTGACTCATTGAAATGCGTAGGCCAACGATGCCAAAATAAAGTTTGAATAGAAATTATAACTCGGTCGTTCGTTTTTGTCAGCTAGTTGCGTATGATATAGCAGATGGTGGCGAAAACTGGAGGCTATATATATGTATAATATGGTGGACTAACATGTTATAGATTTTTTTCTTTACAATTGACTCCAAATACCTCACATCATTTTGTATCCACTGTGTATTTCACATTCAAAAAGCAGAAGTACATGAAATAACCCAGAATTTTCTTGTTAGTTTTAACATTTTGAAAGCTTCGTAGCATTAAAAATGACTAGTTGTTTGAGAAAATGCAAAATTGACTAGAAGTACTAACTTAATATTATATAAAGTAAAATAAGATGATTTTCCGCCATCAGCACTTTTTAGTCACATATTAAGGCAAGAAATGCAATTTTTCTTACTGTAGCAGTGTGTAGGTTAATGATATATAGTAATTAAATCCTCCAAGTACATATTTTCCGTAAACAGCACAGCGTGCTCTTGACGCAATTTCGCAAGCTTCTTGCGTTTAAAAAAAATGGAATAAAAGGATGTCAAATAATGTCGTAACCTTTAAGGTAAAAAAGAGTATAAAATGCAGAAGGACATTCAGCTAGAGGGTAAAAATTTTCTTAATAAATAATCTTAGTGTCAAATAATAAATAATCAGCATACTTTGTTTCATATGAACTCATGTCAACCACAAATTTCTCTGCCATACACGGAATTCATTTTCATATTTCAATTTTTGTAGAGGGGAACAATTTAAATTGGCTGTATACAAGAACTCTATGATAGAAGACAGTTTTCTTTTCAAATATGGAACTATTTAATGCAGATTATCAAATTAATTTGAGTAAATTAGAAATAAATCGTATTTCAAGCAATCACTTTGCAATTTTCAAACAAATGTTTCAAATCCAAAGGTTTAGAATTACAAAAGAACTGCCTTATCGAGGTTCAAATTAAACCAAATTTAAGAGCCATTTTAATGGCATTTTTACAGCGTTGCCTATTATAAAGAGTTCCATAAAATCATTTAATTTTTTCTGTTTTAAGTGAGTTCTCTACCAATAAACGTGAAAAGTTCTGCAGTGGCACAGATTGTATGAAGCTCCAACTTCGTACATTTTATAACTTTAATTCGATGCTATCAAATCACACATGAGAAATAATTGCAGTCGTATATAATAATGAATATGAATACATTCTTTGACTTAAAGCAGACAAATGACAATACACAATATACACTATACAATATCACAACACTATATATCACAAAAAACAAGCAAAATAGGACTAGAATCGTATCACAATAACTATAAAATAAAATCCTATAAAAATCAAAAATATTAAAGTAAATGATAAAAGAATAAAATTGAGTTTATTACTTGAAGTAAAAAAAAGGCGTGAATTAGTACTTAATTCTTTAACACTGTAATAATTTCAGTCTCTACGTGCTCATGACACATTTTAACCATTGTAACTTCAATTCCCTAAAATTTTGCATTTTTAAATAATCCTTATCATTATAAGCCGCTTTGTGTTTCTTTTAAAATAATAAATATTTGCTTAAAAATAGACACATTAGCTTATTTTTATTTTTAAAAAATTCAGTATTAATTTAATATTTCCCTTTTTCTACTCTTTCTTTGGAATTCCTTCATCGAAAGGAATACCTAATTTAGCGATGCAACTGACTTTAGAATATTTACTTTCCAATGCATATTATTACAAAACATAAAAATGTTTCTATAATGAGCTGCAGATAAAAGTAAAAAGGAGAGAATTCGTACTCCAGCACGCCTTCGTTTTCCTTAATCATTGAAATAATACTATCTTGAAATAGTGATGTCATTCTCGGGCAAGTATGAGTTTCGAACATAGCTATTGCTTCTCTTCTGGGCTGGTGGATCCCACGGTCCGCAAGCAGCTTTACTTTTGATGCGGGAGGGAGACTCAAAATTGAAAGCATCATCGATAGAAATGAAACGTCTCTTGCCTTTAAGACAATATTTAATTACACAGAATATTTGTAACAGAAGTTTAAAATTAGAAACTTTTCCAATAGGTTAATGCATAATCTGAATACAACGATCACGCATATTCTGAAATATAACGTCCAGAATATGCGTAAAGATTCATCTTTCCCAGATCTGAAATCCTCGAAAGTGGTTTCAATTTCCTTTTATTTCTCAATTTCAATACCGAAGAAAGTCTTCTATTCTATCCTGATATTAAAGAAACAATATTTTGATTCCTCGAAAGTAACTATGCACTCATCTTTTAATCTTATGTTTGTCATGCGAAGTGTGGGTTAGATTTGAAGATTCGCTATTCAAGGCTACAAATTCATTTTACAATTTTTTTTTTAAATCTTGGAGCAATTTTTAAACTTATTTTGATACAAAAAAATTCATCACCAAATCTGTGGGAGTTGCTTCTGGTATTAAATATTATTGTTGTGTTTAAAGATAGAAAATAATCTAGATTTGAAATACATTCAAATAAAGAGGGGGTTTTTTGCAAGCACGATTTTAAGGTTTTCTTCCAGTATAAATATTCTATACTTTTATAGATAATTTCATTTCTTTGCTGAAATTAGTGGCAAATCTATTTGAAAGCAGTTATCTTAAACTAATTTATAGCTTTCATTCTGTTTAATGGATTTCAAGGGCTCTTCCTTATCCCTGATCAGTACAGTAAATAATTTGGAATGTATTATAAATCATTTGAAAAACGAATTTGCTTAAACTCCTAATAAAAAGCTCTATTTTCCACTCCTTCTTTCTATATAAGAATTGTAGGGATACCTGAGATACTTCTGCGTAATCATATCTATTTTAAATAAATTTTAATGACTACAACAATTTGGAAACTTTTTAAAATAAATTTTTCTGCAGAATCAGACAAATGGTCTCAGAAACTACAAAAGTTAGACCGATTTTAACTGATACTAATCTCAGTTTCTTGTCCATGACAGATACTCATAAGGTTCTTCAATTCAGTTGTCAGCGATTGTTTCTGGAAAAGATCTGCATGAAGAACATTTTATACTAATCCATAAATTTCACTCTTTAATCCTTTTTATTCAGAATCAATGATATCTCCACAGATTCACTTCATTCCTGCTTACTACAACCGTGACTTCCACCAGCCCTGCTATGCTAATCGTCGCTACCTCGACCTCCTCGCTCCCTTATTGCTATGAATACAATTATTGCTATTCATCGATGAGCCCCGCTATAAAGGACTAAACTAAAGGGTGCAGCATCTAATCTCTATAGACAGCACCGCTTTTCTAAAAAGAAATGTCTTTCAGACTCACTGAAATTCATTCAGGAGGCAAACTTGTCCTTCAGTCGCGCATTGACAGAATGGAAGTTACATTCTACGTTCTCAAATCTCAGCATCGACTTCAGAAATCAGGGGGTAAATTAAGCGAAGATGTGGATGAGAAATCTTCAGATCTTTCTGGACAGAAGGATTCAGACTACTCATATATCCACAACATGGAACTTTGGGTCAACGAAAAACAATTTTACTGCGCATTTTAAGTAATTTTTTTAAATTGATTTCAGTTGCAAATATATTCTTTCATTTACCCCTTTTATATCTGCGTAGGTTAAAACAATAAATTAATAAAAAAAGATTCATCCGTCTCTTTAATGCTTTTCTTAACTTAAAAACAAATACAGTTAAGCGAACTTCAAACAATTTTAGATGAGCTAATCTCGAATTTCTTCTTTTGCACGTATTACAGCTCAGCTTCATTTGTGGATTTTAGAGTTACAAATTTAAAACCATCCTTTTTATTATGGATAGGAATAAAAAAATAAATTCATCACTGTTTCAAAAAAGAAAATCCGAGAATACTTAAATTTAAGAATCAAAAACTATAATCTGCGAGTTTAAGCAAATTTCTATGATCGAGGTATTCTGATGGCTGTTTGAAACGGTCATTTGAGAAATGATCATCAAAAATTGAGAAGTCATCAACTTAAATAAGACGAAAAGTCTTTTTTTTTTTTTTTTCATTTCATACATGTATGGTAGGAAAAAAAAATTAAAAATATCAAAAAAAGGTGATGGATATTTAAAACTTTTAAAGAAGTCTGTGATTTACCTTATTAAATTAAAGAATTGAATCGAAAGCATCATCTCTCTCCCTGTCTAACATAATGCGCATCCATAATTTCATTTAATCATTTTCCTTCACGTTGATAAATTTTCATCAGGTACGTTACTGATACTGCGTAGGACGAACAGTATTTCTTCAAATTTATGAATGCAGGATGCATCTTTCAGCTCGAGAGTTTGACTCTGAGATGCTGATCAGATTTTACAGTTCAAAGAAAAGAAATTTTTACCAAAAGACATTGTACTTCTGTAACCGTAGCAACAAAACAGCGGGGGATGTTCATCAAGTCCTAGGCTTCTTCATCATCGTCTTCTTCTACCAATCCTTCCAGGCGGTAGCAAGCAGATTCAAAGTGCTTGTGGAGATACGATTTCAGCGTAAATCCCTTTCTGCACCTCCTGCAACGGTGCAGCTTAATGCCAGAATGCGTCTGTACGTGAGCCCGTAGGTTGGATCTGTCTGCGAAGGCCTTGCCGCATCTGCCACAGCCGAATGGCTTCTCGCCCGTGTGCGAGCGCATGTGTCCCTGCAGCAGCCAGGGCCTGGAGAAAGCTTTACCGCACACGCCGCACTTGTGATTGAGTGTGTGCGTCAATACGTGCATCGACAGTGCAGGCATTGACACGTAGACCTTCCCGCAGGTGGGGCACTTCTTGGCCAACTGCGAGTCGGGACTTCGGTGTGTTTGTTTGTGTCTCGATAAGTTAGAGGAAGT
>JAPMOR010062878.1:0-19335 GCA_026543865.1 Argiope aurantia | reverse complement strand
GCACTTTAGTTATCATACGTTTTCTGTGTTTAAACCAACTAGTCGCCAAAGATCGCTAGTTTATGAATAATTTTAATTTAATAATTTTGATGTAATTATTTAACCCAGAATAGATTAATAATTCTATCTATACATTAAGTTATTTTTTCCATATTTTACATCTTTCTTAGTTAAAAATAATAATTGTAACCGGAAAAGTTTAAACAAATATCATTATGGTGTTTATGAAAACAGTCTACTCAAATGGCTCATTTAAACATACCCATTAATCAAACTACTGCTATGATCTTTTTAATTTACACAACAAACAGTAGGAAAGATAAATATCTCCAAGTTCCCTGACTAATTTCTTCAAACCCCCGCCGAAAAGAAGAAAAATCAATTGCGCTCTCCAAGACATCCCCTGCACCCACCGAGCAATTGTTGGATAAGACACAGAGAGCAATTTGCAGTCAATTAACGCTCACAGCAAGACAGCTTCACAGCATAACAAGCTCTTTTGACGAGCTTTCTCTCTCGCAACCGGTGCATAGAAAATGAAGAGCAAACATGATGGATAAGTTTTTGGTTTCTTTAAAGATTTCGCAGGAAAGTCTTTTAATTTGCAGAATGCACTTTCGGGGTGTAATTTACATAAGCTACTTAGGATCCGCAATTGTTATGCATCACGGAATGACGGTGACAGTTAATTAAGATTCGGGCGACAGAATAAAGCCGGCTGCACAGGTTACTGCGCTGCGTATTTACTGTTAATGTCGGTTTGTTATGTGGTAGTTAAAAGCATTTTCGGGAGATTGACGTATTGAGTCTATCTGGTCATGGAAAGTTACCTGAAGGAAAGCGTGTTTTAATTCAGCGAGAAATAAGTTTTTTTCTTTTTTCTGAAATGGAAATAAAATGTTGTTTAGTTCGACATTATTTAATATACACACATTCAGTTTAATATAATCGGAATTGGAATATTAGCTCTCGATTCTGATTTAGTGCGTTAGATTTCACTCAGTTTAATGAATTGTATTAAATCTATTTTCTGTTTCTGCAAGATACTACTATGAAAAATGCTTAATTACTTTCAGCAGTATTTTTATGTTGTTATTACTTTTGTGTTAGTCTATATTGTTTTGTATTTAAATTTTTCTGTAAATTTTTATTTCCATGTTTGCTCGAAAGTAAATTATGTTTCAGATTTTTAGTGCGTGGTCACTGCAGCAACTAATCGAATTTGTCAATTAATAGGCTAAAACTAAGCCAAGTAGACGTTGTATATATAATTCATTATTTAGCTCTTTTTCGCACATTTAATGCTACATAGCTACGCTCTTCAGGTTCATGATTTCGTGAATTTGGAATGACTAGATATTTTAATTAATTAACCGCAGAATTTACCTTTCAATGTCCCTGCAGTCCATATTTTTAAAGTCAAGCAATGACGCATGGAAACGCCGAGCTCAATACAAATGGTTGCATAGTAAATTTTGACAAACATCATAACATAGTGAATTAGAGATTATTTTTATTCGATAAAAAATTATACATCGACCGAGCCAAAATGAAGATTTTGATTGATTTTGTTTGTATACGTCAAACACTCATTACTGGTTAATATACTACTAAAAAAATGAGAGACGTCTGCTGGAGATTGATCAGCTTAAAGCCTAATGGTGTATCGCCTTCTTAATCCATTGTCTGAATTAATATAATATTTCAATATTTTATTTTAACAGATAAGTTTTTTTCAAGAAAATGTGAACGATTTTGGAAATATCAGGTATTTACTCCGGAAATATCGTTTATTTATTATCTCATTAAAAATCTAAAAACCTTCTTACTCTTTTTTTTCCATTTGTTAATCGACAATTGACTACCTGATAAATATTCGCTCTTTTGCGTTATTTCACATTTTAATATTAATTTTTAAAAACCGATACATAGTTAACAAAAATAAGCACAGGAAATAAAAAAAAAACCGATACTGTTCATTCAAGGAATCAAACCCTCAGCGCTTTCGCGCATGCGTCAGGATGAGTTTATTTAATCAAAATAGGGCCGATAGGTAAAATGTAAAGGGGAGATGTTTTTATTTAACTATAAGTATTCACTTATTTACGTTATTTTATATTTTAATTTTTAAAATCGCATAGTTAACAAAAATAGGCGCAAGAAAATAAAAGACAATACCGTTCATTCATGGATTTGAAATCCCTCCGCGCTTTGGCGCGTGCATTTATCTAATCAAAATAGAGATGAGAAGAAAAAGGGAAAGAGGAGATGCTTACATCTATACTTATAATAAAGTTCAATGTATGTGTGTGTGTGTGTGTGTGTTGGCGCTCTACAGGCCAGACCATTCAACCTACAGCTATCAAATTTGGCACTTGTATAACTTGGAGGTCGGGAATGTGTACCTGGGGGTTATTGTTTCGAATTTTTAATTAGAATTCTATTTATTTAAAAATTAAGCGAAATTTTGGCGTGTTTCTGCTATAACTTCCAAAAATATTACCGCACAAAGAAGATTTTTACATGAAGTTAAAGATCAAAAATTTATCTTTTAAATGATACCAATGTTTTAACCTTAAAATTAAATTTCTATTTTTAATGAATTTTTAAATAAATATTTTAATTATATTTTTCAACAATTTTTTTCGTACAAAATAAAAATAAAATTTCAGCTGCACGAGCACGTTTCGCATTCATGGAAAAAAATTAGCTTTTTTCAAAGTGTTGCCATCACATTGATTAAAGCTCCAACTAAAAATAAATTAAATCTTTTTGGAAATAAAATCTGCAAAAATATAATTTTCGGCACGTGTCTGTAGGAAAGGAAACAAATATGAAATATTTCTTTTTCTAAAAAATAAATTAAAGAAAAATTATTTTATGATCTTTTACACTCTCTATATTATTAATCCAATAAATCAGTTTTATTTTAAAGCAAGTTTTGATTAATATAAACAGGATATCCATTCAAATCAGGGCCGCACAGCTAATTTGTAAACTTTTAGTAAGACACAGATCTGCTAAAATGGTCTAAATGGAAAATTATTATATTTTATGTAACTTGATTCAATAAATGCTCTAATAAATAAAGAATTTTTGATTTTACATAAAACTTCTGCTGTGGAAATCACGAATAACAAAATGTTCTTGAAACACTAATATTTTAAATAAAAAGAGTTAATTTCCTATCTACTAAATCAATCACCTGAACTGACTAATTAATGAAAATTTGAATATCACTATTCAATAAAAAAAGGATAATTTTAAATTTTTCATCGATCATTTCAAAGAAAATACTCCAATCAGCGCGCAGGTTTCTCAAGATTAATTGGCTTAAGATTATGAAAATGTTGAGTTTTTCTAAATTTTTAACATTCAAAACTTCATAACTAAGTCTTAGTTGATCGTGGAAAATAGAAACATTCATTCATTTATTTAAAATTTGGTGTGTCCAGAATATTTCTCAGAATATGATACCTTACTGCATTAAATTTATACTTCTTAATTTTTGGAATATATTTATAGGCCGGAACAAAATATTATTATTGATTTCATTTCAATCCTTTTGAAAGCAAAACTAAAAACTGAATTGTATGTTGAATCTGAGAAATTTTTGTAGAATTATTCTTTGAGATATTACAGAAATTATGAAAAATATTTTGTAGTTCACATAAGACTTAAATACCGAGAGATTCTGTTTGCAATACTCATATTTAATAATAATAATAATAAATAAATAACAATAAAGATGATAAATAAAATAAACGCTTGGTTTTATAAAAAAAATATCTTTATATTAATTGTAATTTCATCATTTCCACTTTAAATTAAAGTTGAAGTTTTACCGAAAATGACAACAAATTAGCAAAATATATATAGTAAATTGAACGAAACGATCTAAACAACAGTATAAGTTTGGTATGACTATCAAAATTTGAAGATTAAAAATGTTTTGTTTGAGAATCTATTAAGAGACCAGTTACTTAAAATATTTAATTCAAAATTGTAGCGAGCGGTATTACTGGCGAACCGACTGGTCGCCAAAGGCAGCTGGTTTAACTATAAAGAGAACTCGAATTATTAGCGGACTTAGAAAGTGAAAATTTGTGGATAACTCGTAAGATTGTATGAAAAATATTCTAATTCATAGTAAAATACTTTAAAACAACTTTTATTTACTGTTAGGGCCCTAAACTTCAAATTCTGATGAATAAATAAAAGACTATTGTTCATAAAATTTAATAATTCATTTTTCTACAAAATAATAATATATTTTTTTTATGTTACAACATTTTTTTTTGTTATTAAATTTTTTATAACATTTTGAAATTAACAATGGTAAATATTTCAGTCACATTTAATAATGTTACATAAAATATTCTTTGTGCCCCTCTTGAAAACATTTTAGCCACTTGAACTAGCGGTATAAGTAATTCAATACGCAATTTTGAATTGAAATTGAATAGTAAAGTCAGAAATGACACAATTCTAACACATTTTCTAACATATGGCAAAAAAAAGCTGAACGAAGAAGTATGAAATGGGAAGGAAATTTAAGTCAAAAAATAGCGAAGAGTTTCGGAAATGCACTCATCCTGCTACGTTTCACCCCTCAGCGAGGTAGGATCATCAAAAAGTCGTAGTCTAGGGATATCGAAACGGAAAACATTTGTAGCTTGTTTTTGATAGAAATAAGAAAGAGATAAAGCCGTTTTTTTGCCGAGAAAAGCGAGATTAAAAAAACTGATGATGTGGTACCATATAAATAAAGGTCAAAGAATCATTATACAATGGAGATAAAAATGATATATAAGTTACAAACCTGATCTAGTGCAAGCTTTAATTCCGCAGATTGTTGCTGTCCTGCAAGTACCATGTCTCGACTGAAATCATGCATGCTCAAATCATTTATATACAATCCTGTATGAACCATAGCATCCAGATCCCGCATCCTAGAGAAATAAAATTAAAAAAGATTATTATTATCGTAAAGTATTAAACATTCCATGCATTACAGTTTAAAAGACTTGATAAAATAACTTCAAAAACTCCAATATTTTCCATCAAATAGCTTTTCAAAAATTACTTAAGTTTCAAAAATTTAAATTAAAATCTAATTTTTTTTTTCAAAATTTAACCCTCCAAGTGGCAAACCCGTTATAAGACGTAATCTTTTCTCCCTTCAAAATGGCGTACCCGTCTATAGACGGAAACAAAAATTCCCTTAAAACTGTCACTTCCCGTATTTTTACGGGTTCCTGTTTTTTTCTTCCACCAATCTCAAGTTGTGAGATAATGAGATGGGAATGTGAGATAAGGAAAAGTGAATCGTTATCAGTGGACGATATGATTGACGTCTTCCTGCTCGCGTCCTTTTATGCATTTTAAAAACTCGCTTACGCTTTGAGCCTTTACTTTTGAGATTTTGATAATAAATACATATTCAAAATGAGTTTTAAATAAAGGGATTAAAATTGAACGTATGAAAATATATACTTGGAATGAATAAATATACCTATTATTAATAATAATTTGATCAATAAGATCTTAAAGCTTTCTAGAATAAGAAAATAGTTTACCTAAAAAATAAATAAAAAAATATAAAATTAAAATTTACGAGTTTCTCTTTTACAGCGGGCTTTCATTTAAGGATTGCTTATACAATTTATTTTTGAAAAAAGACACTAAATCTATGTACAGAATGTACTTAACGAACAAAACTTTTTAATTTTTAATGAAATATTTTTTAAAATTTTTTATTAATAAGTGTATTTAAAAACGGAGAGATATATAGAACCAATATATTACAGTGGGAGTTTTGGGAAAGATTAGCACTCATTATATTAAATCCTTATTTTTATAACGTAATAATCTATATATGAAAATTGAATATTTGTTTAATTCTTTAAACCTTATGGAATTTCACACTCCTTGACGAACTCGAACAAAAAGATAAGTATGGTAGAGATATGTTTCATTGTTTTTATATTTTTTTCTGGTTTTCAATACTATTTTCAAAATTAAAATAAGCGCAGTTTTTATAGGTTCCATTTTTTTTAAATGAAATATTAATCTTATTTCACTGCTCAATCTCATATACATCGAGTGGTTTTGTTAATGTTAAATTGGTTTCTACTGACATTTTTACTCATACGTTTAATGTTCAGTAATTTAATCCGCGTGAAAGTAAATGAATAAGTAAGTTAAAAGTGAGAATTTTTTGTTAATTTAATTAAAATGAAATAATTATACTATGTTCTTTTTAAAATTGTTGCCATTATTTTAACTCCTTGATCTAATTTTATCTCTTATCTTAGCATTTAAAAATTTTTTTAATGCGTACAGCTGACATTTAGTTTGTGACAAAATGTTTTTAGAATTGAGATTGACCTAGAAAAAAAGATTCACTTATTAGATAAATTTAATCTGATTTATTAATTAATTTTGTCAATTAATACTTAAGAAGCAATTCTTTGTCTTACTGAAAAGCCTCTTTGTCTTACTTAAAAATTCGTAAAAATTTATGCGAACTTACACAACATTATTCAAAGATCAATCAATTTGGTGATGAGCGTAATTCCCATGCCCTTAGAAAGGATAAATTAAAATTTTAAAGAAATGAGTTCCACTGTCCAAAGTATGTAGTTGCTGATTTTGGTAATTCTATTTCAAACTGTGAGGCCTGAAGATCAGCAAAACAAACAGACAAATAATGAAACAGGCGCTCATCAATCTTTATTATTAACAGAGACGAAAGTTTGCGCGTTTTGGCCTTCTATTAGAGCTTACATATTTATTTCAGTGGAATATACATCTTAGTGTATGAAACTGTGCATTGTAGATATCAATTTTTTTTACTTCTGAAATTTTAAAAGAATTATTAATTACAAATTAAATGAGATTATAACGAGTTTTTTATTACAACTTTCACAATTATTACAGTATAAAAAGGATTTTTTTTTGTATTATCTTAAAATTCAAAAGATTACTTTTTCAATGATTCATTTGTTTTGTACTTCATTTTTTTATTTATTTGTAATAAACTCAAGAGCATATATTAAGCCGTTTTAACATCATCATATTTCACTGTTTTAAAATAATTCAAGCGGTTTACATTATTGTTACACTTATTTATCATGGACTTTTTTTTCTATTGTTCAAGATGAAGTTACGAAGACATGTCTTGTATTTCCATAATTTGTAAATTTCTGTTAAAGCTTGCTTTTAATATACATTTAGTAATATTTTTGTAATTGAACTAAAGTTTAATTTGCAACTAAGCTGGGAAGAAAATGTTTCGATGTTGCATTCATTTTTAAGATATCTGCTCTATCCGGTAATATAATAAAAAATATAACAAATTTATCACTTGAAAATTACACTATTATTATAATAAGCTGAATTGTAGTTGAATCAGAAAATTTTTCACTGGATAAGATATATGATAGATCATCCCAAACATTTCAAAAATTAAAAAGAAATATTCATTAGTATACATAAAACTTTATCGCTGAATGATTCTATCCACCGAATTTAGTAATTTAATAAGCCTGATTGGTTTTTAACTAATTGAAGTTTATTAACTCCCGTTTTAAATTAAGGATTTACGGTCGTGCAGCTGACAGAAAATTCAAAAATTATGTAATATAGAATGGTGCATGGTGTCAGAAACAATAGGAGTTATATGATTATCAAAACTGAAAATTCAAAGATATTTTGCTGAAGAAACCATTTTATTTAAAATTTTATATTGACCTGCAATCTAGGCGCATGTGTTGGTCGCCAAACGCAGCTAGGAAGAAATAATTAAAAAAACATCAATGCAACTGCATCTGCAAAGATTTTAAATTCAGAATTTTTTTAATGATTCGTTTACCCCACGATATGTCGTTATCCGATTGCAAAATAGTGAGAGCTTTGATTCTAACCGCATAACTTAAAGTTGAATTTTTTTTTAAAATATTGTAATTTTTTTAAAAATTGGTTCTTAATATTCTGTGGGAGCTTTCTTTAGAAACATTCGAAAAATTTCAGTTGCAAATGGTTAATTATAAGTCTAAATAACCTGTAGTATTTAAGTCCTTTTTCCAAGCCAAATTTGTATCATGGATATTACAAAGAAATATTTTGACAATTGCTTTTATTTGTTGCAGTCATAATGTGCATCAGCTGCATAATCCAGTTATTTCAGCATTACTGAATTACTGTAAAATATTTTTAATTACAAAATTTTAATCATGTAGATAAACACTAAAAATCGACATCTCAGAAATTGAAATATCCTATGAAATTCCATAATTATATAATTATTTTCTAAATACTGAAGAAGCAAAATTATAATTTGATGCTATTTATCGCAATTAATATTTTAAATGCGCATTTTAAAATATTAAAATGCATTGGCAATACGCTGAAACGAAATTTTTTCAAGAGTTAAATCGCTTGTACGTAATTTCGAGAAATAATTTCATAGTAAGAGGGGATTAAAAATTTTGAGAAACATATTACTATGAAAAAAAAATATTAGACGAACACTTTCAATTTATAAAAATTAGATACTTATCAAGTTAAACAGAACAATAATTTATTCCTAACGTAAATTTTATGCGGTGTTTAATGAAATAATCGAAAAACCTCTAAAAAACCATTACACGTTCTGCATTTTCAATCTATGTTATTTCACTCTCTTCCTAACCACTAAAAGAAAAATCGAAAGACAGCGAAAGACAGTTCTTAAAAATCGAAAGACAGCGATAACCAACACCTGCCACTCACACCATGTGATCGGCTAATGACACGGATCCAGCGGCGCTGAACTAACTGCAAAAGGGGAAAGCAATCCCTTTGTCAAAATCCTGACACTTTTAAGAATAAACCTGTTATTCAGACGTGCCACTTTCGGTAAGTATAGCAATCTGAACGCCGTCGACAGGAGGGTTAATACAACATGGTATTTTTATTACACTATACCATATGACAGATGCAAAAATTGGGACAGTCTTCAGACAAAGAATATATTGATTTCGAATGTGTTATACTAGAGTCGAACAAAAATGGTTTACACAAATTTTATCACCCAACGTCGAAACACTAAAAATTAGACGCCAAGGATTGCAAACAACAATACAAATGGTGAGTTTTATCCATCATCTTCACTGCAAGAATAGACAGCTTATATGGAAGGAGATGATCACTGCCAGTGATGGACAGTAAGGTTATATGGATAGAGGGGATTTTATAATTAACAGAAGTGGAGATAAGTAGAATTCACAAGCCTTATATACCTCTTAACTTTTTGGCACTTAGCTAGTTAATTAAATTATTCAAAAGTCATTTCTTTTAAAAGAAGGACAAAACTAAGCATGTATTATGCGTTAAAAATATACTCAAAATTGAGCGCATATTTCGTAACTGTATTGTACAGTATTATTTTGTTTTTGGTTCCGAAAAATCTGCCTGTTGCCATTTTCTATATGCATTATCTCTCTAATAATAATAAATATAAAACTGCTTTCGACAGTTAAATAATTTATGATTTCATACCCACCCAGGAAGGGAGTGCCAACTAATGTACCAGTAACTTTTTATACCTATGTCTGAGATAACCCCCTATAGGATAATAAAACATAGCTTAATTATTTTCAAATAAATATATTGTTACGAAATTTCCGGTTTCATTTGGATAGTGAAAATGATATGGTGTGGAGAACGCTTCAATCAGCAGGCGGCAGTAGAAAAAAACAACGACGTTTATTTACACGAAGAAAGGACAGCAAAAAGACGACGAGTACACAGACGACAACTATGTACAGCAGAGACGAACACAGTAGACGGCAGTAGCACACGAAACGGATAGACAGAATCCCGCAGGAGAGGGGTTCCCGAGAGTTTAGCTCTACCGTCTCTCCAACGGCTGAACTTCTCGTTTTAGCTGTCGACTCGCTACTTCTTACACGACTTCACTTAGACGGCCACTTCTTCCTCTTCGCAGCGGCGAAGATGGTAAGTTTTGCGGAGCACCCGCCTTGCGTAGCAAGGCTATCTCCAGGATCCTTGCTGTTTGGGTCCTTGCATCGTGAATTGCCCTGATCTTTTGTGCCTAATGGTAAGGATTGTGGAAAGTTATCGTTGCCGGTTCCAGAGACAGGGAAGTAGGAGCGGGAGCGAGCCTTGTCATCCAATGGTGGAGCGTTCTTCGCAGCTTCTTCAACTTCTTCAATGATATTCTTATCGGGCACCCATCCTTGGAATAGGACTATCCCCTTAATGATATGACTAGCTGAATAGACTTTTAAATATGATGGCATGAACTATGGGGGTTCCTGATGATACGGTGGTAGGAGCGAAACTGCCTTGGTACTTCAAACGAAATTTGCTCTTTGCAGGTGAGGGAGAGTGGGAGAGATGTCTTGGCCTATAGGAAAGCAGGCTGTCAGGGGAGTAGGAGAGGATGATGCAGACGGTTTTCTGAGTTAGGTGAGGGATAATCTATTGGCCGTAAGTGGCCAATCAGGATTCTGGGTTATTGAAGAGGATTTACTTTACTTGTGGTGGGAGCCGATCAGTGCGTTGAGGATTATCATCTTTTTTTCTTCTTTGTTTTCAGTTTTCTTCGATAGCTTGGCTGTTTCTATTAATTTTGGGAATTCTTTTAGGATTTCTCTTATTTCTTTGAGGATTTGCAGGGTATCTAGTAGAGAGGGGAGTTCTTCATTAACTGTCAAAGTAGGTTTCGTGTTCTGTTTTCGAGGTGGGTTGATGGGTTGGGGACTTGATTTCTTTGATTCTTTCTCGTAATTTCTGCGTAGGAGGGTCTCCCGTTGATTGATGTTAGCTTGGGGAATTTACTACATCCTTTCCAGGCAGCTGTGTGTCCAGTTTCTTTACAGTTAACACAAACTGGATCTTGGATTTTAACTTATGTTGCAGCTCCTGGTTGCGTGTGAACCACCGCATTTAACACACTTGGGTGTCAATCTGCAGTTCCTTGCTGAATGATGAAAGCCTGCGCAGTTATAGCAAATTGTTGCAGTTGGTTTTCTTCGGTAGCTTTCTGTTTTGATTTTAAGATGTAGGAGGGTTTTTTCGTTACAAATGTTGAGGGCACTTCTAGATTTCTTTATCTCTAGTAGGAAAATTGGATACATGGTTTTCATCTTATAATTTCTGAGTTGTGAAATTATAATTATGCTGTAGTTCCTTTCTGAAAGTTCTTTAGTTATTTCTTCCTTATCTATATCTATTGGGAGTCCTTTAAGATTAACTTTCATTGGCCTTTCATCATAATTTTCAGATAGAATAAATTCTTCCTTTTTCTCTGTTAACATCTCAATGATTTTGGTTCTTTCTTCTTCATTAGCTGGTTGGATTGCAATCATATTTCGGATTAGTTTGTTTTCAGTTTGGGGGAATTTTCTGTGAATTTCTTGGAGTGTCAGGTTGTAGTTATTTGTGAGTTTCAGGTTTATGGAAGCAGGTCTGTTGTTGATTATTTCTTGGGTATCTTGGTTATGGCTCAGGATCTCGTACCTGTTTGATGTGTCCATGCTTTCTGGTTTTTCTTCTGTTTTCTTTATTTTAACAGCTTTTATTGGGTTAACTGGTTGATAGTTATCATTGTTTGAGTCCTTTTTCTTTAGGTTTACTTGAGCTGTGTCATCGATGTCCATTTGTTTATCTTCATTTAACGCTAGGTCTATTTCAAAGCTGGGGTAATTGTCGTTGGTGGCTTTACTTGCATTGTATTTTTCCATCCATGCTTCAATTTCTTTTGCATATTTGGTGTTTATGATTTTAGGTGGATAATGTTGGGTTTTTTCTTTGTAGTTGGAATAGCTACTTGACCTGGGAGATGCAACAATACTTGACTTGTTTCCCGTTCCTGATGGTACTGTGTGGTTATCATTGAATCCTACACTCATAATTCTCGGACGGTCGCCTTTTCTGCTCCTAGAAAGATTACTTGAGCATCTGCTCTCAGAACGTCCGTCTCCTTCCATGGCTGGAGAACCGAAAATGCCGTGTCCTTCGCAGCTTCAGAGTGCCCGTCTTTTATAGTTCCGGGAGGCGGGGCCAGAATCTTCAGACCAATCAGGACGTCTCTGGGTGTATTTCGGTTCCTACTGGATGGATCATGAAACTTTTCGAACTTTCCAGTATGATCCATTTTGTCGCCAAAGTCGCCAAATTCATCACCAAGTCGCCAAATGGTCGCCAAGCTCTGAGTTCATTGACGCTTAGCACGCACAGGACAGATCGTACATCTTGTCTTTCTTACGATGACACTAGTTGTACTGGGAAGCAAAATTACAGGTTTGTAACAATATATAACAATTATTTTTAAAGCTAAATTAGAAGAAAGTATTTCTATGAAAACTTCCCGCAGAAGAAAGAAAAACGAAAAACTATCGCCATGATCACTTTAATTCTATATGTTGTAATAAATAGGACAAAAATATAATATATTTATGGCGATGATTTAATAAAATTGTTTCTAAATGGTATAATTAATATTAAGTGAGGTTCAATTAATTTAAAAATGTAATTTAAAAAAATTATTTTAGAATTTATTGATAAAGTATAATATTATAAATTTAATAATATATTAAGTTAATTATGGAAATTTACTAAACTGGTGACCCTTACAATTATATTATTCAAGTAAAGAAAACAGATTGTTCTATTTCGCGCAGAGGTTCCATACTGTATTGTTTTGGAGCTGTATCTTGAGCAATGTACTAAAAAAGTCTTGATATTTGCAAAATTGAATTACAATTTTCACAAGTTAGAAAAGATTTTTCACAATTTTTTTCAACGAAACAAAGATTGATTTCATTATCAATAGTAGTACTCTAAATGGGAAAACAATTATAAGAAATATCGAAGCATGTTCCGGAAGTTTTGTTTCAGTTACAAATCCAAATACTTCCGTACAGATGGACATAGTGGATGAGAAGATTCGATCTTCATTAATCCTCACAGTCTTAGTTTTAGCTAGGATGAGACCCATATTTGAAATAATATTCTGATGGAAAGCAATTGGGGTGCAAATGAAAGTATTCGATATTTTTCTTCTTATTGCAAAGAAAACCGATCATAAAAATTTCATTATTAAAGAAATTGGCATCATTTTTTGGGGCATTACTAAGAAATGTGGATTTGTTTTATTAAATGTTTGATCCCCTTGGGGGCACCTCGAAATGAGAATGAGAAGCTTCCGGCATTGTGGTTGGTTCTCGCCGCCCTAAAGGGTACACGAAAAGGTGAGGGGGTCTGATTTCTCTCATCAATGACGATACGTACTTCCTTAGGGTAACCGGTAATGGCCCTTAGGGCTCAACCTCAATTCACCCCAGTGTTGTTGTAGCGGCGTTTCGGTCATTCAGCATTTATTATCCGTGTGCCTTCGGGAGGGTCGGCGAGTCGTGATATGACTTATTAAATGTTTGACAGTAGTGATATGAAATATATTTATGAAAAGGAAAATGCAATGTCTGCTCTATAGCAAATTATTCTAGTGGATTCTTATAGATATCTCTTTTCCATCAGAGTTTTCTGAGACTATGTAAATACATCAAATATCTAAAACACTTTATTCATTCTTTTTTCTTTTATTCAATGTAGGACATTGTGTATAATATGTGATATGCCAGCTTAATTGGTATTTATCTTTAATAATAATAATAATAAATGCATTTTTTTAAATATTCATTTGCATAGGAATAGATATGAAATATCTTTAAGCAATAAAAAAATATTAAACTTTTATGCATTTTCAGAACATATGAATATAAAAATAAAAAATTATTTTCATAAAGATCAGTTTTCGGATACATATTAAACTCTTCTTATCTGAAAACGACAAACTTTTCCATTACCAAATTCAATCAATCGGCATTCTGCATCCTTCTAAATAGAACATCATTAATCTTTAATGGATAAAAGTTGCAATGCAAGTCAAAATAATCAATGAAATTTCCATTATGACAATATGCAAAATGCCATTTTAAAATTCTGCGAAAAAGGGATAAATACGAACTACTCTCAGATGTTTGATCAAATCATAATGTATCAGTAGAGAAAACAAATACTAAAAGATATTTCAAACTTAGAATCGCTAATGGCAAAGTGCAAATTAGTATCTGTATGAATACAAATATGAAAGATGGAAGTTTGAAATGCTTTTACTTACACAGGAGTTCCCAAATAAACCATGCTTCTCCATTCTTCCATATACATCATTTGCCCTTTTAGGTGCAGCAGTTTGTCTTCAAGTTCTGAAAATAAATAGTTACTGTCAGTTATTTTATGGGCACTATGCATGATTAAAGTATTTTCAATCATTCAAATAAAAAAATGTTTCCTTTGATTTATATTTTATGATTTTTACTTTGATATGAGACTAAGTAATACATTTCAAAAGAGCTATTTAAGGAATGCGGACAGTTTTAAAAGATTACAGATTTAAAATTAAATTTGAGGCAAATCCTGAATTCCTAACCAGAAAGTGAAACAACAAATATTTGAAGTGTTTCTTATCATATTCTCATCTTGTTCATATTCTTAGTCATTGTAAAGCATCCATTATAGAGATAGCTCTCAAGAAACCGAGGTAAAATGATGTATGAATTAAAAGATGTCTAACAGAACGTTTTAGATACAACTTTGATAATTATAAATGTAATTCTACTAATGCGAATTCGGTAAAATGTAATAATTAAAAAAAATTTAAGTTTTTTATAATAGTTCTAGTATATTGCTGTATATGTAGAAAACAATTAAATTTGATACAGACTTGAATAATTAAATTTGAAAACTTAGAAAATAATTAAATTTCAAATCTGACACAAATTTAAAATAAATTTGAAAACTTAAAAAATAATTAAATTTTAAATCTGACACAAATTAAAAATAAATTTGACAAATATTCACAGTTTTGGTGTAAAGACTGCTCAGAATGAAATTATTTTTATGTTTTTCACTAACAAAAAAAATAGCCATTTAATTAATTGCCATTAAAAAACTTCTTTAAAATCTTTATTATATTAATATTTGTAATTGAAATATTCATAATGTACTAAATATTTTTTATATATACATTATTAAGGTTAAAGATATCATATGCCAAATTATATTTTGAAAGCTACTTATTTTAACTCTTTAAAGGGCCATTTTTTTTCTAGTCATATTATGTTAAAATATTTTTAGGCATGAAATTAGCATAAGAAAAGGGATTCATTTAGCTTATTAGATAAATTTAATTTGATTAATTAATTAATTTGGTTAATTAATAATTAAGTAACAAATCAAAACACATCATTTTTTCTGAGATAAAGAACTGGAGCATCTAAGTTTCTGACTTTCTAAAAAAATTTGTCAGAACTTATGCCAACCTACATAATTTCATACAAAAATGGATAAATTTGGTGGGAAGCATACTTCCAACAGCCCTAGAAATAGTTAAACCTAAACGCGAAAAATTTATTTATAATATTAGAACTTGTTGGCATGCAAACGCGTGCTATAAAAAATACAAAAAAATAATTAAAAACCAATAAACTGTAACAAAAAAATAGACAACTTATTTTTAATATAATAGATTATTTGATACGTTATAAAATGCAAAATCTTTTATATTCTATGACTTTATTTTAAAATAAAATGACAAAAATCTACAAAAAAATAACAATATTTCACAATTTCTACTAAAAATTATAAAACGCTCCTAAATGATTTTTAAAAAACCATAAAGTCAATTTTTCTATAGGTTATTAATAACTTTTTAAGAAAAAGAATTTAGATAAACATTGTTTGTAGAATTCAAATATGTGTTTACATCATAAAACGCAAAGGTAGTCATTTAGAATTTTTCCAAGTTGGATTTCAATCGCATTGAATCATCAAAATCAAATAGTCTAGTATTGAGGTATACCAATTATACCAAATCAAATGTCAAGTATCAATTTATTTTGGTAACAGAAAACATGAAAAAAAGTTTTCAAATTAAAAAATTATTTTTGAGCATCAATGAGCATTAATAAGGTAAAATAAACTTTATTTAAATATCTTTTTTTTCAGCCTGTAGCATATCTTGAATTTCACTCATTAAGTAAGTCTTAAGTTCAGTCATATTATTTCCTAGCGCAGCACTGCACTGGATCTAAGGAACATAAGTTTTTAATTTATAAGAAATTAATTATCTAATTATTACGGATAATATTTATCTAATTATTATTAAAATATTCTTGCTTCGCAGTATTTGTAAGGAAAAAGAAACTAAAGAAAATCAGTTTAGTAGCTTGATTTATATAGAATAAAAATAATTGATGTTTCAGCTTTATTTATGCAGGCTGTCAATTATAATAGAATTTTGTACAAATATATAAATGGTTGTTATTAATTTGAGACGTGGGTGTATAAAAATTTTCCCATGACGACAAGATGATCATTTATTAATCAACATTTACTAATAGCCTCTTATTAATTACGTAAAAATACATCTTGCCAACTCGTTTCGGAAAATGGTAACCGGGGGTATTAAATTCCATGATGCGAGGAAAATTCTTCCATGATAAAAAAAATAGAAAAGTAGCTTTCTACCTTTTCATTTCCCCTATCTGATCAAATTACTTTTCAGTTACGGAATTAGTTTTATGATTTGATGCAATAAAGAGATTATCAAAACGTTTTCTTTCAAATTAACTTGATGTTGTTAATAATCACAGAGCTCCCGGGATGATGCTTTCAATGTTGGTGGGAGTAAAAAATATTTCGACGTTATGAGGAAATAATTAACGGATAGGTTTAATATTTTGTTCAGGAAAATGTCGCCTCGAATCAAAATTTCATACTTAAAGAAAAATTAAGTAAAGGATGATTATTTATATACTTTTTAAGAAGATAAATTTGTATTCAAGATTCATATCTACATTGGAAGACAAATTCTGTGGGGTGATAGTAGGCATCAAGAGGATAAAGAATTACCATACAACATGGGGTCTCAAACGAGACCAGAGAAAACATAGGGTTTACCAGAAAACGTTTATTCAAAAGCAGACGCCGAAAAGAAAATAAGTCTGACGAAGAGAATGGCTCTATGAATGTGAGGATTAGGAACAAGGTAATTGAGAAGAAGCCTTCTGGAATGTAAATTTTTCATGCGTTCGAGAAAAATAAAAGCAGCGAGTAAGTATTCATTAAGAAGAATTGCAGAATTGATTTGATTTACAAACAACAAGTCAGATTTCACAATTGTAATTAAAATGTGCTGGTGCTCCATCATGCATTAACCAAATAATTTAACATATAATTTTGACGTATAATTTTCAGTGTTCCCTGTAGTAATTCCGGAGCAACGTGCTGGAAGAAAACAAGGTACTTTGTGTCGCTGAGGCGTTCGGGCAGAAGATATGGTCCAAATAGAAGACTCTGCCCATTTGTTAATGCCAAACTTGTGTTGTACGTTTGACGAGATAGTGATGTGGGAATTTACGAATTACCAAATATTCGCATTGTAAGTTTTGAAGACACCTTCTCTTGTAAAGCAGGCTTCATCTGAGAAAAAACTCTTGTAAAAAAGTGTGTATCTTCCTATATGGTGTCAAGCACACAGTGTGCGAACTCCACCGAATTGCGATTTTCATTGAAAAAACGTTACCAGTGATCCTATGAACATCGGTACTAATGTTGCAGCGATTCCCATTCCCAGCGGTTCCCATTTTAGTTTTTCTTGAATATCTTTAAAACTTCCCAGTTCTCACACTACAAGCTTATATCATATAGAATAAGCTTATATCATATCGCTTATATTATATAGAATATAAAATTCTTACATTTTCAAGGTTTTTTTTTTAAGTTTTAATATTTTTGCAAATAAGAGCTCTAAACTACTTTTTCGTTTTCAGTAATTTACGACCCCCTAGATCATCAAATCCGCATGTTACCAGCATGAAAAAAAAACTTTTACGAATGTGCTTTCACTTAAAAAATTTCATAGTTGAAACACCATTTATTATTTTTTAATTAATATTTTACAGTTTCCCGTCTTTCTATATTTTCACCTACAAAATGTCTTTTAAAGGGCTAGCGAGGAAAACTGAAAATAAAGAAGAAAAAAAGATCATTATACTCAATGCGTTGATCGGCTAAGTTGCTCAAAAAGTTAAGTTACTCCCTCTCTATAACCCAGCTTTCTGATTGGCTACTCATGGACAATAGTTTATCCCTCACCTAACTCGGAAAACCGTCTGCATCACCATCTCCTACTCCCCTGACAGTCTGCATTCCTATTGGCCAAGACTCCCACTCTTCCTCACCTGCAAAGAGCAAATTTGGCAGAAACTCCAAGTCATTCTCTCTCCCTTCACCGTCTCGTCAAGAACCATCGCAGTTCATGTCAACCTACCTAAAAGCCATGTTATACAGTTCTATCATTAAGGGGATAGTCCTACACAAGGACGGGTGCCCCGATAAGCTTTCCATCCAACTCGAGCTGTGAGGAGGAAGAAGGGGCCGTCTAAGTGAAGTCGTGTGAGAAGTAGCGAGTCGGCAGCTAAAGCGAGAAGTTCAACCGTTGGAGAGACGGTAGAGCGAAGCTCCCAGGAACCCCTCTCCTGCTGGATTCTGTCTATTCGCTTCGTGTGCTACTGTGTTCGTCTCTGCTGTACATAGTTATCGTCTTTGTGCTGTCCTGTCTTCGTGTAAATAAACGTCCTTATTTTTTTTCTACTTCCGCCTGCTGATTGAGCGTTCTCCACACCATATAACTTCCACTGTCCTAACCCGGAAATTTTGTAACAGTATTAAAGGTAAATAATAACTGTAGTCTCCCAGCGCCATCTATTGACTGATCTAATATGCAAAGAAAGTTCTATTTTTATTTTAGGTAAAGGATTAATCCCAAACCATACATTGTTTAATTAAAAAGTTGACATTACAGTAATTTTTAGGAAATTCATTTTTAATTAAATTTTTAATGAGTTTATTTGATGCTTCAATATAAGAATTTTTGTTATTGCAAACCCTTTTGATCCGGTTAACTTGTGAGAAGATTAGATTTTTGAGTTTAGATTGGAATGATAGTTACATAGTTTTGTAATTTTAAAGTTGAATTCATCCCTTTTATCGAAATCATAAGTATTAAGTTTATCAATGTTGTTATCTTTAAGAAAATTCAGTACTTCTTTGTTTCTAGAAATAATAAAGTGGTCTTCATCTTTTACCTTGTCCAAGATAATTTTTAAGTATTTAAAGAAATGTTTACCCGTATAGTAATTATAACTGTCAGTGCTGCAGGTCACGAATCTGAATTTTAATGGATTTTTATGAAATTTAACT